>NW_019104510.1:516024-550506 GCF_001995035.1 Momordica charantia
TTCCATTCCGTTGCCGTGTTCTTGGCTCCGGCGAACTTCGCCGGCGCGATTCACTGAAACTGCCGGATTTTATCTATCTAATTCACACATTTGGTAGAATCGATTCGAATGACGAAATGAACAGAGAAAAAGAGAGAGAGAGCGAACCTTCGGGACTGGCTTTTACGGATTTTCTTTGACCGATTCTTGAAGAAACCGGCGGTTTCTCCTTCTCATTCGAAAACAATAGCCCGACGGAATCCTTCCTGTGCAGAGCGTTGGTTATCGGTCTCGGTGTGGCAGCCTCATCAGCGGCTTTCATCACAATCAAACCATCATTCTCCCCTTTCATCTGTATCTCCGAAACCCTAGGTTGAGGTTCTACACTCATCCGCCCGTACACACCGTTCGATTCGTCGATTCGAAGGTCCGAAATCTTCGTCACCACGTTCTGATTCGCACTGTAACTGTATCCATTCGAAATGTCGCCACCGCTATACACCACATAGTCAGAGGAGATCTTAGCGACCGGCGGAGGAGCGGGCGATCCATCACCGTCCAGCTTCTGCTGGAGCTTAGAAGAGGCGAGAATACTGATGATTATGCAATTGATAATCAAGTAGAGGTAAGGAGGTCTTAACCAGGAGACGAAACAGGTCCAGATGGTAGGGATTTCAGAGAGGAGGAAATCAGTGAGCAGAGGAAGAGAGAGCTTGAGAAACACAGCCATGGACAGAACTCCGGTGGAGATCAGGATGATCTTGAGGGAGAGGATCCATTGGTAGTTGGAGCTGGGAGAGAGAATCGGCATGGCGAAATTCCGGTGAAGTATTAGAATAGAATCTTACCTCTGTAATGGCTTTGCTTTGCTTTAGCTGAGATTCCTGCCGGTGGGGCGCGGCCAGAGCTTTTTTTTCCCTTCTTCTTCTGTTTCTCGATGAGGGCTTTTCTGCAAATAGCCTTTTTATATATAGAGAGAGCTTGTGCCGTGTTTGGCCACATGCCAAATTTTTCTCAAATCATTTTATTTCCCTTTTTATTTCTAGCAAAATAATTTTATTGCAGAAAGATAGCCTTCTTTAAAGAAAAAAGGAAGTAAAATGATCTATTTCTTGAGAATGACTTATAAAGATTAATTTTCTTATGCAAAATTAAAATTACTATTGATATTTACAATAAATAATGATACAAAATATATTTTTCACTATAAATTGGTTTGAGGACCATTTAAGATAAATTCTTGCCGTTTAAATCTTTTTATAAAGAAAGAGTTCTAAATAACCCATCAGAACATAGTTGGTTAAGATACTTACATACAATTGAATAGTCGTGATTTCGAATTTTCTCTTCAGATGTATCTAAAAAAACCACACCACATGTTATATAAAAAAATAAAAATTGATTTCAAATAGGACGTGACATCGAGAGGGTTGAGAGTTTATTAGGTTTCCATATTGGCCACTCTTTGTACTAAAAAAAAATTTATTTAATAAGTATCTCGTGTACTTCTTTAACAAAAACAATTTCATAATTATTTAAGCATTATTTAATAACTATTGAATGTTACCTTTATTAAATTGAAACAATTGCTATATATATTTGAGTTCAGCATATTGAATCATAATATATATCAAATTGCTAATCTACACATCCATCAATTTGTTTGTACGTTTTTACCAATAAAAAAAAAACGTCTGATTCTTTGGATAAATACTATAATTAAATAATACACTTAATATTGTAATTTATTTGTTATAACTAAAAATTATAATGTTTAATAAGATTCAATTTGACAATTTTTCATAATATATATCAAATTACTAATCTACCCATCAATTTGATTGTACGTGTTTGCCATAGAAAAAAACGTGTGATTCTTTATATAATACTATAATGAAATAATATACTTAATATTGTAATTTATTTATTATAACTAAATATTATAATGTTGAATAAGATTCAATTATACAATTAAAAATTGCTCATCCAAATAATATTAGTGCATAAAGTATCTCTTATAATTCCAATATTTTTTTCTTGTGAAATAAAATTACAATAATACATAAATATATATATGAAATGCATCTCACCTATATTAGTATTGCTAAGATCTATATAATTTATCGATTAAATTACAAATCAATCTAATTAGAGTTTTTTTGTTCTAAAAAAATCTAACTAGAGTTTTTTCTTTGTGTGCAAGTACAATCTCATTGTAGTGTAGTGGGAGAGGAATATTTAAATATTTGAAAAGATGGAGAGTTAGTTCCCAACGGCTATATTTATTGAAAAATATGACCGTTAATTTCGGAGGAATAGAAGGAAGGGGAACGTGAAGGCCGATCCATTGGGTGGTGGGTCCTCCTGGTCTCCCACGTGCCAATCACGCTTTCGCTTCACAACAAACCGACTTCTCCCCTTCCCACACATTATTCTTTTTTTTTCTTAGAATAAATTTGTAAAAGAATCTACATTAATTACTCCTACCACAATATTCTCCAAAAACTTATCCAAATGTTCAAACCCTTTGCCACCTAAGACGACCCAAGCTAGTATATAGAATAGCTCAGTTTTAATTGGCATATATCTCCAATAAAGAAGTTGTAATTTTGATTTCTCACGCTCACATGTGTAGTACTAAAAAAAATTAAGATATTTTATTCAGGAGTAGTCTATATATGTTTGGGAGAAGAAATCGGATAGCCACGTGGAGGACAACAATTCGCTACTGGGAAGCGACCCAAAGAACATTGTACACACAGTTCTGCCTCGGATCCCTCCGAGGTGGAAGACTTCAGCCATTCTCTCCAAGGATCAAGTCATCATTTCTGGTATGTGTCCAAGTTCGACCTGCTTGAACCCGACATGTCCGATTTCCAATTCAACCAGGGTAACCGCCTGTCGTAACCTAAACCTATAAATAGAGGGTCTCATTTCATCATCAGGTATCGAATTTCTCCTCGAACTTAATATTGAGTCCGAATTGCTTACCGACTTCAACATCGGAGAATTTGCCCTCTTGTGCAGGTCTTCCCTTAGAGTTTCAGGTCGGAGCAAGGACCTGATTCTAGTTAGATCAAATTTGACGTTGTGCAATTCCTTACATAAACAATGTATATTATAAAATTTATTAAGTTTCTTGATCGTCTTTTCGATGTGGAGTTCCTAACATGTTTGGTAATGTTTTCTATTTTTGTTTTTAGAAAATTGAAAATAAAACCGATAATCATTTATTATTATTATTATTATTTTTAAGTTAGAAGTTGAGAAGAGATATGTTAGATAGAGAAAATTTATGTAAAGTAGAGATGACAATGGGGTGGGGCAGGAGTCGAGGATACCCTCCTCATCCCCTTGCAAAAATTTTGGTCACCGTCTCCACCCTATTCTTCAATTTTGAAATCGAAGTCTAGGTCGAAGAATCATTATTTGGGACGAAGATCTTTCACTGGAAAAATTATCAATTTAATAATTATTTTTAGTATTTAAAAAATAAAAGAGTAATAAATATATATAAATTATATCTATTTTTTTGAAAATTTATTATTTACTAGTATAAATAATCAGTTTAAAAAGATATTTAATATTTGATTCATAATTTAGTAAAAAGTTAAAAAACTAAATATTAATCATTCAAAATGGATAAAAAAGAAATTTTTTTAAGATAAATTTTAGAGAGAGTAAATTTGGAAAAATAAAAACATTTAGAGAAAAAAGTAAGATAAAAAAAATTTAGCCAGAGAAAAGGTAACAATTTAAGAGAAAATTTTATAGAAAGTGAAGTTGAGCAAAAGATAGGTTAGAGAAAGGGAAGAAAATTAGAAAGAGCAAAAAAATCTACATTGAGAAAAAAATTTAGACAACAAAAAATCTGATATATATTTTGTTAGAGAAAAATAATAATATAAAGAGAGAAATTTAAAATAGAAAAAGGATAGGGAAAGAAAAGTCTGACATATATTTGCTAGAGAAAAATAATAATATAAAGAGAGAAGTTACACACGAAGAAAATTGAAATAGAAAAAAATTACATAAAGAAAAGTGGGAGATATATTTACTATAGAAAAAATATATTACAAAAAATTATAAAATTCAAAATTTGGGAGAGAGAAAAGTTTGAAAAAATACTAAATATTTTAGAAAGAGAAAAATGAGAGTATATATTAGAAAAAAAATAAAGAAATAAAAATGTATAAAGATGAAAGTTTTGGAGAGATAAAAGTAATAATATTTAAAACAAAAATTTTAGAAAGAGATAAATTTTTTAGAAAGAGGAAAGAAATTTTTTAGAAAGAGAAAGATAATTTTTTAGAAAGAAAAAAGAAATTTGTTAGAAAGAAATATGTCAGAATAAATTTTTTATCAAAAGGAATTTTAAAAAACGACTTGTTTGTGTTTTAGAAAGTTAAAATTTCAAAAACACTTGAAAACAAAAAAAAAAAAGAATTGGCTATGAAAGATAAAAAATGAAAAACGGAATACTTATCAGATTCTTAAAATATCATTCTAATTTTTTTTAAAAAAAGATTTTTTTAATTAATTGAGTGGGTTAATTTTGACTCAAGTTTTGTTTTGGTTAAATTAAATATCAAAATTTGAACACAAATATTTTGTCAAGAAAAGTTAATCCCGACAATTTTAAAGTTTTTCTGATGTCTTGAAGCATCAGGAAAAAATCTTTATCTCTTGTAGTGAACTTGAATGAGTCCTTCACTTAATAATTCTTTTTTTTTTTTTAATTCAACCAATTTATGGGATGTTAATTCCAATTTTCTACATTAGGAAAAGTATATACACGTTTAAACTATTTAGCTATGCTCATTTAACCTTCTTGATTAAAGAGAGTTATTTTCATAATGATTAGTCTTTAAGAGAGTTATTTCTAAGTTTTATATTGCAAAACAATATAGTTAATTTACTAGCGAGTTTTTAGAAAAATTAAAAGATTTCAATACGTTCAACGTTGTACCGTATGGATATTTGGTGGAGCCAAAAGTTTAGGTCTTCACTCCATGGCAATTTATTTGGTTGTTATTTTAAAAGTTTTTTTTTCCTCTCATGTGTTTTCACAAATAAATCTATGTTTAAAGACAAAATAGATCGAAATTTAGGGATAGTAATTTCAATATACACAATAAATTTAATAGATTATTAATCACAATAAATAGTACGAATATTAAGAAAAAACAAAAACCCATTTTCAAAACAATAACACATATATTTGAGATGACCATCCAAATATAAGTACTTAGAGTTGAGTCGCACACGACACACCAGAGAAGAGATGTTGTTTAGCAAAGTCATTGTCGATTGCCAACCGACAAAAGAGGCCCACAGAGACAAAGCCTTGTGAAATTCTTGAACACACACGTCTTCTTTTTTCCATATACCTAAAAATACTTATTTGTGAGATTTTTATTTGAAATTTTAAAACAAATTAACTCTATACGCAAAATTAAACTTAAAACATATGGTCCAAAAGGCAAAGCGCTCTTTTATATGTATGGGTTTTTTTATTTTTTTGGTTTGTTATTTTATGGCTATGAATGTTTCATTTTGGGGAGAGAAGGAGAAAGCCATCTTCTTGGCTTCTTCTGTTGGAATTTGAATGGTGTTAGGGTGGTTTTATTTGGAAATTTTTAGGTTTCTTTTTCATGGGAATGAAGTCAAAATGACGATATTGTTTTAATAAAAAAAAAGTTAGCTAGTTTATATATCCACATTTAATGGTAGGTGTGTGTATATATATAGTGTGTTTAAGGTGAGCTTATACGTGTCTCAACTAAATATAATGAGATGATGGTCAGGTTAGATAAAGTGTTCAAAAGTAGTTTTTTTATCTTTTTTTTTTTTATTTATTTAGAAACGAATGTATCTCCCCAAATTTAGATTAGAAAAGTGTTCAAAATAGTTTTTTTTTTCTTATCTTTTTTTATTTAGAAACGGAAATGTAATTTTTTGATATATATAATTTGGTTAGTAGGATGATTTTTACCAAGTAGCTTTAAAAAAAGAAATAGAAAATATTTTATTGTTTTCACGTATTTTTAATGTTAATAGGTTTAGGAACAAAAAAGTCAAAGGCCGTCGACTTGAATAATAAAAAAAAGAAGGGATATTTATATATATTTTTTTGAAGTAAACTTTGATTTAAATGGGTTGCATTCTCAAATTATACGGGGAAATACATAAAAAAATTATATCTACAGAAATAGATTTCTAAATTGAAAACAATAGAAATTTTATTTTTATAATAATTAGTTTGCAAAACAGATAGTATAAAAAATATTTATCTATCAGTAATTCATGTGGTTCTATCTAAAAGTTAATTAGGAATAAGATAACCCACTTATATTATAACCCCTTGTCCAGTCTCTTATTATTATTTTTAATGTGGATCTTTAATAAAAACAACCCTTCAAGAATCTGATGATTTTTAAAATTATAATTCTTTATTGTGTATTTTTTTCACCGTAAAAAAATAATTCTTCAGCTTTTAAGTTCTAAACTTCTCTATTGAAAAAAGAAAAAATTGTTTGGGAGAAGATAACTATGAGCGTTTGTGAACACGAGAAGAATCTGATTTTTGTCCCACAAGTGCCCCCAAGATTTCTCTTCTTAGTGTATGGCTTAAATAGTAAAATCGCGTCATTTACTAACACATTTTAATAAAATAGTCATTTTTCTCGATAAAAACTATTTTGCAAGGATTTGCAAATCACAATGATTTTAAAATCATTTCTCTTGTTGGGTTAGCAAAGAAAAAGAAGAAATTTAAAATCATAATAGAATTTGAAATAAGGTTTGTCAAAAAAAAAAAAAAATCGTTACAAATACGTTGGATTTGGAAGGATTTAGAATTAAAAGTAGCAAATTCCAAATTTATCCTATAAAATAGATAAAAAATAGATTTTTCATTTTTTTAAAAACAGTAATCACTCCACCTTTATTTTTTTTTTACACAAATTGCGTACTATTTTCTCTTTTGCCTCCTTTCTCCTTACATCTTTAAGGATTACTTTTTAGTCAAAATATAAATTAATTTTATGTTTTGCTTTGTAATGTTTTCAATTAGTTCTGCTCCTTTTATTTCAATTTTTATCACTAATTTGGGTAAAAAAAATTCAATTCCAAATAAATTTGCAAATAGATCGGTAGTTTACCTTTAAAATCTCTCATTACTTTTTTTTTTTTACTATTTTTTGCTCTTTTTTTTAACAATTTTATTAGTGTAAGTATTATTTTGAAAAACAAAAGAATGAGCATGAAAATAAAAAGGAAAATAAATGAAAAAAGAAAAGATAATGTTGGATTGTGGTCTAAGTTTGTTCAGTTACAATGTAGGTTTAGATTTAAAATAATTCACAAAATATATATTTCAAGAGAGAAATTTATTAGTTTTTTTTGTTTTTTAATTTAATTGACAAGTTTTAAATTATTAAATTAATTGAGATTACTATTTCATATTATAACATTATATTATTATTATTTATTTATATGATATCACACAAAATGGTAAGGGCATAACAGTAAAATTTTAAACATTTTCATTTCTCGTGAGCATCCAAACAATAAATTTTAATTTCAACGATTTCAAATTAATCTGGTTTCAGACGCAATTAAGAATTCAATATCATTTCTATCTTTTGAAATCTTAGAATTTGAAATCATTTCTGTCAAATTTCAAATGTCCATAAAAGTTTAGCAACCAACTATTTTTTTTTTTTAATTTTGTAGTTTTATGAAAAGATTTTTTATTTTGTGATTATGATTGGATAGGGAGGGTGGGGTGGTCAAGGGGAATTTGATATATACCATCCTATATTTCATTTTGAAATTTCTATCCACACCGGTTAACTTTATCGCCGTATGTAAAATCGAAACCTTGACAAAACCATCACATTTTACAAAACCATGGAAGAATGTTCCTTTTTTTCCCCTTCTTTAATCAACATGCCATTGTCATGGGCCCATGGCTTTGCTACATTATTATACATGAAAATTTCTGTTGAAGGAAAATAAATAAAAAAATCTCTAGCTAGAAATAAAGGATGAGCACCTGCTTCTTTAGCTGTTACCAACTACATTCTTTCCTTCTTCACAATTCATTTTGATACCTTTCTTCATCTTTTATTCCTCTTTCACTTAATTGTCTTAGCTTATAAAAAGAGGCAAAGTTTATGTCATCAGATGTTGTGTACTGTATTTTTTCCTCTCAATAAAATCACACATTTTCTTGCCTCTCTCTTCTGCAAACTTTTTAATCTTCAAGTCAAAACACAGGTACTGTTGTTTTCCTACTCTTTCTTTTCCTAAATTACTCCGTGTTCCATGTTAGTTCGAACGATACCCAAAAGTATAATTCAAATTTAAAAAGCAAGTTTATAGAGATAATTTTTTTTTTGTTGTTATTTAAAACTTTGATATCTAAGTCACCGTTAACTCTTGGAAACTTAAGTTGACATACTATGATAAATTTAGTAATTTTTTTTTTTGATAATAAATGTTCTGATGACTTCTTGGATTGTAGGTCTTGTTTCATGGGTATGGATGGATATTAAATATCTGAGATCAATATTTGGGATAGTTTAAATGTCTGGAGTATTAAATATTTATGTTTGGGATATGCAGGAACAATCAATGTTTGAGAATTAAACGTCTTTGTTTATTTGTGAGTGAGAGTTTTATTTTTTTAATCAATTAATTTGATATAAGTGAATAAATGAATGTTAATAAATTATCTAATATCAATTGTAACTTAAAAGTGTACTAAAAAGAATTATAACTTAAAATTAGTAATATTTAATATATTATAGCTAAAAATCAAATCTTTCAAACCGTACGGTTAAGATATGTTGTTCCTCCTTTGAAAGTAGAGGTTGAATCCCTCATCTATGGTTAATTTTTTGAAATCGTGATTTTTTATTTTTTAGTACAATAAATTTGAGGGAGGAAAAACTCTCCAACCTCAAGAGAAGAAATAAATGTCAATTACCACCCAACTATGCTTACGTTGACTGAAAATAATCATGATTATTGTTAAATCTCTCTAATACCAAAAGAAATCAAAGTCTCGGATTAGAGTAAATATAATCTTTTAAATTGTAATTTTCAACACAGTCCCTCACGAGTCATGCCTATACACGATGAAATATTAGATTTGTTTGTGACATCTATAACAAGTAGATTAAATAAGAAGATAAAAGTATCAATCATAAATCCTACCTCATTAAATCACAAATTTGATCCTTTAATATCTTCTTGATTAAATTTTATTAAGTCAATTGAGAAGTTTGAACTCAACCAAAGAGAAGCGTCTCTCTTGCACATTATTGTAGGGAGAGAGGAATATGGGGCAGTTCATTAGTTCAAAACTGGCAAGCATTTGGAGCAGAGTTGACAAAAGTTTGAACTACTACAGAAACTTTCAACAAAACTTGCTACTCCTAAAAAATCTATCAAGAGATCTAAACACCCAATTAGAAAAAACCGAACAAAGTTCTTCGAAAGGAAGCAACGACAAATGGCAGAAGAAAGTAGACATATTGATCGATGAAGTCGAAGACATCGAAAGATCAGTAAGAAACTGGCAGGGCCTCTCGGTTTCTGTTTATCTTTATGGAAGGCTAGTTGGAGAGAAGATCAATGAGGCAAAAGAGTTGCTCGAAGAAGGGAACATCTACTTAGGCAAAAACTTCAAATATGTGATTCTTGGAGGGGGAGTGGCAGCAGGATATGCAGCCAGGGAGTTTGTAAGAAAAGGCGTGAACCCAGGCGAGCTTGGGATCATCTCGGGCGAGTCCGTGGCACCATACGAGCGTCCCGCGCTCAGCAAGGGATATCTGTTTCCAAAGAACGCGGCGAGGCTTCCACAGTTCCATGTGTGTGTAGGGAGTGGAGGGGAGAGATTGGATCCCAGTTGGTATGAGGAGAAAGGGGTGGAATTGATCCTCAACACAAAGATAGTAAAGGCAGCCCTTGCTTCAAAAACTCTCACAAGTGAAGATGGGAGAATTTTCAAGTTTGAGACTTTGGTAATTGCAACTGGCTCAGCTGGGATCAGACTTGGGGATTTTGGTGTAAAAGGGGATGAATCCAAGAATGTGTTGTATTTTAGAGATTTGAATGATGCTGAGAAAATTGTTGAAGCAATGAAAGCAAAAAGAAAAGGGAAAGCAGTGATAGTTGGAGGTGGATACATTGGACTTGAAGTTGCAGCAGCCATTAGGCTCAACAATTTGAGTGTCACAATGGTGTATCCTGAGGCGTGGTGCCTGCCCCGGCTGTTCACGAAAGAGATAGCCGAATTCTACGAGGCGTACTACGAGTCGAAAAGGATCAAAATCATCAAAAGAACGTCGGTAATCGAGCTCGAGGCTGATTCAAACGGAGAGGTAAAGAGGGTGAAGCTCAAAAATGGGATGGAGCTAGAAGCTGACATTGTTGTAGTTGGGGTTGGAGCAAGACCTGTGACAGAGCTATTCAAGGGGCAGATTGAGATGGACAGAGGAGGGATCAAGACGGACGGGTTCTTCAAAACAAGCATCGACGATGTGTATGCGATAGGCGACGTAGCTTGTTTCCCAATGAAGATTTACAAAGAGATGAGAAGAGTTGAGCATGTTGATCATGCAAGAAAATCAGCAGTGAAAGCTGTGGAGGTGATCATAGCACAGGATCAGAAGGTTGTTGAAGAATATGACTACCTTCCCTACTTCTACTCGCGAGCTTTCGACCTCTCGTGGCAGTTTTATGGCGACAACGTCGGGGAAACGTCGGTGCTGTTCGGAGACAGAAATCGGGGAGCAGCGAAAGAGCGAAAATTTGGGTGTTATTGGATCAAAGATGGGAAAATAATGGGAGTATTCTTAGAAGGGGGGAGTGTTGAAGAAAACAAGGCCATTGCCAATTTGGCATGGATTCAGCCAAGAGTTGGGGATTTGGAAGAATTGAAAGAGAAAGGTCTTTCTTTTGCTTTCAACTTTTGGGATTTCCAACTCCAAATAAATAGTCTCTAAACTAAACATCTCAAACCAACATCTATTTATCTTCAGCATTTGCAAATACTTGTAATTTCTTCTCTTGGTTTTTTCAAACATGGGTGTGTTGGTAATTTCAACTTTTATTTCTTTTTGTGTTTTATTCTTTTTCTATTCCAAAATAATACAATAATAAGTGGAGCTTTACCTCTCATCTCATCTTGGTACCTGAACTTTTAAGTTTGTTTTATTTTGGTTATTGAATTCTCAAAATATCTATTTTAACCCTCGAACTTTGAAGTATTAATTTATTTTGACCCTTATAATTTTATGATGTCCATTTTAGTTCTTTAATTTTTTTTTAAAAAATAATTATTTTATTCTTTCTATATTATCTCACTATCTAATATTTACTTATCCAATATGCTTAAACTATTATAGTTTGCATGTACGTTGGTATTAACATGTCGGTATACATACTCAAAACTATATTATTAATTTGTTAAAAATAAAATAAAGATGAGAGCTAAAATAATTATTCTTTAAAATCCTAACAACCAAAAGTAGCCATTTAAAAGTTCTTGGACAAAAATGGAGGGTAAATTGCACAAATCACCCCTAAATTATGGTGGTTGCAATTATACCCCTAAACTTTTAATTGTAAAAATTAAACCCTCAAACTTTGATAAGTGAAAAAATTGAACCTGGAACATTTAGCAGTAAAAAATAAACCCTCAAACTTTTATGAATGATAAAATTGCACCCTTAAACTTACAAAAAAAAAATACATCTGTTTTACTCTTATTTCCTTCAAATCTCTATTTTCTCTCTCAGTCTCCCATAATTGATTTTTGTCATTTAATCTGGTAGAAATGGAAATTGTGGAAAACTTGTAAGTTGGGAGATAATCACAATAGAGATTGATTCAATGGCGAAGTATTAAGAATTTTGTTTTCTTGGGAGTGCAACAAAATTCCAGGAAAACAAAATCATAAACCCTCAACGTTTTCAATTACACAAGTAAAAAATTACAAAGAGAGTGGGTGAGACAAATGTTGGGGTAAACCGAATCTGTTTCTCAATTGAAGAGGTGAAATTTTATGGGTATTCCTATACTTCAGTATTCGTTAAGAGAATTTGTGTTAAACACAATCTGGATTTCAATATTTAGTTTTGATTTTCCCTCTAATACTCATTTAAAGGGTTTATGGAGAGAAACAGACTAAAATAGATGTATTTTTTTTAAAGTTTAAGGGCTTTATTTTTACTATTAAAAATATTTACGGGTGCAATTTCACCACTTATGAAAATTTGATGGTTTATTTTCTACAACTCAATATTGAAGGGTTCAATTTTTTCACTTATCAAAGTTTGAGGGTTTATTTTTTACCATTGAAAGTTTAGGGGTATAATTGCAACAACTACCATACTTTAGGGGTGGGTTGTGTAATTTACCCAAAATGGAATAAAAAGAAAGTTAATGTTTAAGTTCAGAAGACCAAAATAAAATCTAAACCAAATAATAATAATAATTAATAATGATAATGTATATGTTTCTTTTGTTAGTTTCAAATTATTTTTAACTAAAATATTTTATTTTAGATTAAATGACAAGTTTAATTTATGAATCTTTAGATCTGTGTCTAATACATTTTAAACTTTAAAATGTATCTAATAGGTTATTGGACTTTTAATTTTATGTTAAATAAGTTCGTGACATATTCAACATGTTTAAAATTAATGAATCCATCCGACATAAAATTGAATTTTTTTTTATCTATTAGAATCTTGAACTTTCAATTAAGTGTTTTGTAAGTTGGTGAATTTGAAAAGGATGGAAAAGTTCATCGATCTATTAGACACAATATTGAAAATTTAGAGATCTATTAGATATTTTTTAAAGTTTTTACAAACCTATTAGGCACAAATCTTAAAATTAAAAAACATACATATTCTAACCACTTTAGTTAGGCTCACGTTGACATTTATAAATTTGTTGTTTAAACTATATTTTGGCTAATAAAATTTTATACTTATTCTATTTTATTTCTTAAACTTTCAAGACAATTCTTTGAGACCTCGCCCACTAACCAAAATGCAAAATAGACCAATCTTTAAGATCAAAATTGTACCTTTTTATTTTAATTTTTGATTTCGAGATAAAAATACTTTCAACAAATTAACAACAAAAGTTTAAAAGTTCAAATTTACATAGATAATCGAACAATGTTAAATATAAAATATATGCAAAAGTAGAGATTCAAACTTATGACTGAGTTGCAGCGTCCTTTTAAGAGTTGGGCTATTAACTCTAATATACTTCCTTTCAACCGTGATAAAACTGAATAAGCATAAAAAGAACTGTTATTTTTATCTAATTGCTTTTCTAAATATCTCTCTTCTTTTTTTTTTTTGGTAAACTTAACGCATCAAATCGTGCCACGTGGCCTAAACGAATGGTTCTTCGATTTGCATTTTCGTGATATACTTACTAGTTACTACGACCGGCCACCGCCTTAGTAGTTCCCGAACGGACGATCGGAGCCCGATATTTCTGCCCGCCCCCGGTTGATAAATGGCTGACGTCGCCGGACACCGCCGTAGTCGTACTCTGAAAGACGGCTTCCACCACCCTGACCTGCGGATGAAGATCATCCAATTTCTCACCGGTGTTGGCAAGTTCGCCGTGGACTCCACCATCTTTAACTCTCTCATGGCCGCCACCGGTTCGCTTTTCCTCTCTCTTCCTCACATACACACACCCACAGATCATTTACGAAGCTTTTTATGATTTCAATTTTTCATTTACGTCGAAAACCCTATGAGTATTTACGAACCCTGATCCCCAATGCATACTGGTTATGATCCAGCATCGTCTTCAATAGCCCTAATATTTTGTATAGATCTTCAAATTTTCTTCTGAAAGATTGGATTCCTTCCCTCCCCGCTGCACCATGGGAAATCGATGCATTTGAGAGTATGTTTCTTTTGTATTCGATTAGGAATATTGGTGGAAGAAAATTGAAGTTTGCATATTGCATCAGCATATGTTAAGTATCATTATTTTATAAATCAAATTAAGCATTTGAATTTTGCTTGGCCCGAATGCTAACTTTTCGTCCAGCAGCTCCAAGACAAGCATCAAGTTTTGAATTCCCCTTTTATCGATTCAGTTTTTCCTTTGTACAGACACCCAAATGTCGAAGGTTTTTATTATGCAAGTTCTAGGTTAGGTATTTATGTTGGATTCTGATATGCAATGGGAGTGTAAAAAAGCATGAGATCTTCTGGTAGCTCATTATGCAAGTTTTAGATTATGTGCAAGAATTTCGATTTTTTAATTCTTCTTGTACTGACGGGGATGGTTCGACGTTGGTTTTGGACAAGAATAAACCCAAATCAACCTGCTTACACCCCTATATGTTGATAAGTTGCTGCCCTTTTAGTTGGTTCTGTCTAAAAGACAATGTACTCATTAAAACAGAGAAAAAACATTAGTTTTGTACTGTTTATCTGCTTTCTTTCATGTCTTTGCATTGCAATATTTTCCTGGCTGAAATGATCAACCTCCTGGTTGTTTATGTAACTTCTGCTTACAGAATCCTGAGTTTTTGTTTCTCATTTTCGGGTTCTTCTCGTGCTTGAGTGATGTAGGTAAGAATAAAGTGCATAAGATTATTTGGCAGGGAGGATTGAAGGATATACCCCATTCATCCTCTTTAAATGATAAAAAACCAGAAGAGCTTAAACTAGTGATGGATAAGAAGATGCAGGCAGAGATGGAGGAAGCAGAGGAACGCAAGAATAAAATGAAGCAACACCATTGTACATCTGCAAATATCGTTTATGGCTCTGAACCTCTGAAGAAGTTTCCAGGAGAAGGCGCCAAAGGATCGGCCAATACAGTGCAAAATGACAAGAAAAGGATCTTCATCCGTTCTCGACTGTAGAGAATCGGGTTCATCGCCGTTGTAGCAAAGCAAGAATAATGGATGCCTTTCTTGAGAAAGGTATGTAAGCTGTAGATAGAGTTGTTTGATGTAAAAGTTAGCTTGATACTTTTGATCATGTCTAAAGCTATTCATCCAATATTTACATGGATGGTGTTCTTAGCAAGTTGCATACAAATCCCTCGCCTGTTCTCTTAAAACATCGGTATATGAGATAAAATATGTCACATTGGTGTCAAACTAACTATTTTGAGACTCGGAAATATGATTTAACATTGTGCACGAGAATTAGTGTGTAATTTGCTGCTATCCTTTTTAACAAATAGAAAAAGTTACTCAGGATTATAAAATAAGAATAGCCAACATAGCTTAATTAACACTTCTCTCTCGATGGGTTCGAATTTTCTCACCCTACTTGTACTTCAGAAGAAAAAGAGAAAAAAAAAAGAGAAAAAAAAAGGCGCAATAGAAAAGAGATGAATAGAATTTGTAACTTGGGTCTTGATAGGACGATAAATGCAGATATGAGTGACCAATTTTGAGCATCTACCAAATTTATGTTTACCAAATCTATGTTATTAATTGCTTTGCTACTACCTAAGAAGGATGGGGATTTTTTTTTAAAAAAAAATATATTTTCTTAAAAAATAAAATTTGATGTAGTTTTGAAACTAGTAACAAAAATATGGTGACAAATAGTGAATGGATTTTTTATTTTAATAATGTTTTAATTCAAACTTATTCCAAATATATATCCACCTCTAAACTATTTCTAGGAATAAGGTTTGGAAAATTATAGGTTGTCTCGACCTATGCCACTTCATGGTTTTTGAGTTGCATGGCGTCATGTGTGTGCGTTTTTTTTTTCTAATTCTAGCATGTCGTCTCTTATACCTAAGTGGTATAAAATTATCACTTTGGTACAGTGATGGTTACCCTACTTTTTAGTTTGAAGGTCCTGAGTTCAAGTCTCTATTATATCATTTTTTTTCTTTTCTTTTTTAGTACAAATATTATATTGAAATTATTTTCTTTTTTAAACAAATTTAAATAATGTTACCTATTAAAATTTATAAGTAGGATAACTGGGTATAAACTGCAATTTTTTTAGGATTTTTTTTTTTAAATCTACCTTACTTAAAATTTTTATTTTATTTTATTTACATTATTTTAAAACTTTATCCAAAGACGCATGACAAACTTCAGTGGCCCATAAAAAATCATGTAAATTCGCTTTAAAATTCAGACATTTGATTTGATAAATTTGGATAAGGATATCTATTCATCATATAATCAATCAAAATATTAATCAACGTTTCTATAAAAAAAAAAAAATCAACTACCCAATTTGACTTTAACTAACTGTCTAAATCCCCTAATTTTTAGATTTTATATTTTTTCTAAAAATATCCATTAGATTGGTATTTTGTCTATATTTTCATTGACATCTCCAGAAATTGAGATATTGACAATAAACTTTGGAAGGAATCAATTAAGAAAGTTATTTAGGCACCATTGGATAACATTTTTATTTTAAAAATTTATGCCTTTTTATTCCTCAAATTTTTTGCCATGTTACTTATCATTCTTAAGGATAAACAAATTTTGAAAACAGTTTTAAAAGGTAAATAACAAACCAAAAAAAAWATATATAGAGGATAGCTATAGTGTCTCTATAAGTTAAAATTTTAAAAATTAAAAACTAAAAACAGTCTATTTTAAAATTTGATTTAGAAAGATTACTTTCACCTATACTTTTATTTGTTTTATTATATAATTTTCATAAACATTTTTAAAATGTAGGCCATATTTAATTTTCAAAAAGTACTTTTTCTTTTCTTATTTTGTTTTTCCCTGAATCAGAATTGAAATACTTGGCTCGCAGCCGTTAAATATTGAGAGAAATGCAAAATAGAAACGGTTTATAAAAATTAATTAGTTGTCGGTGGTAAAAAACAGAAAATAAATACTTTAAAAAACAAAATGAAGATCGTAAACCTATAAATACAACCAAATTTCTGAATATTGGACGCTGGAAGCTTCCGTCCTCTCTTCTGTGGGCACAATCTCGAAGAGCAGAGCACCGAACTATGGCGGTGTGGACGGCCGCGGCTCGCCGTATGGTTTCCTCTCACAAATCAGTTTCTACGCCTCAAATCGCCTCTCTAACCCTAAACCGCGGTCTCGCCGGCGGTGGCGGTATTTCCTCCCGCTCTTTCTATGTTCATAGTTTGTTTCTTATCTCGTTACTCCTTCCCTAACTGATGAGCAATTCGCGCCTAAACTGGATCATTTAGGGATGATTCGCTCACTAATTAGACTCGTGTAATTCGAAGTTTACAATAGTATCTGAGATTGCTATGTTTATCCCATATTATGAATTTAACACAAGTTACATAAACTGATTTTTATAACCTATTCATTTTTGTGAATTCAAACTCGGAATGAGTTTTTCTAAATTCAAGCAGCTTCATGAACTTCTGATTCATCATGTTTAAATGTTGGCCATATCTGGTTATCAAACTCTCGTGGTGAAGTAATTGATGAACTTGAATTGAATCTGCGAGTAATTTGCTTGTTCTGCTTTTGTAATCTTGCAGAACATCATGGATCCCCGAAGGTGAACTTTTGGGAGGATCCTCTTAATCCAACCAAATGGAAAAGAGAACATGTGAGCATTTTTTTAGTTTTTGAAATTGAGTATCATCCGTCCCTGTTTAAATTTCAAATGCTAGTTACTCATTCTACTCATGTCACTTGAACTCTGATTAATTCGTATCTTTCTACGAAGCACGAACTGTTTAGTTTGCATGTCTAACACGTGTCGGACACTCTAACACTTGTTTCACCACGTGTCACCAAATACATGTTAAAGATATTAATCAGCCGTTCGAAATATTTTCGAAATAATTATTAGACACATGGAGAATACTTGCATTGTCTTTGAGAATCACTGCACATCTTACTAAAGATATATGTACATTTTCCAGTTTGTGACTGTGTCTTTGACTGGAGGGGGTTTAGTTCTTTATGGGGGCTACGAGTTCTTCACCAGAGGCAAGAAGGAAGAGGTATGGCTTCTTTATGGATAATTGGATATTGAGATCAACATTGATTGGATGTGATTATTAGCTTTAGGAGCTACTAGCTACGCGATGAAGATCGGTAAAGTTCCAACATGTTTGCAGAAAATGTGTTCTGTTCCGACAACATCAATGGTGTTCTATTTTTCAGATTACTGCTAAATGCCATACACATGGGCGCTCTAACTTGCCTCTGTTCTCTCCTGCAGAAAGTTGGAGGTGGAGCACGCTAATCTCTCAAGTTTTCGAGACCATTCCTGGAAGTATCTAAAAATAAAACAATCCAGAATCGTCTCTTTTCCGATATGTGGAGGAAAACAAGTAGAGTAGTTCATGTTCTAGTCCATTAGTCTTGATAAGTTACAGAGTAAAGATTGTACATAAGACATATTTGTATATATAAAAAAAAAAGGTATGCAAAGTGGAGGCACAGTTGTTTCAGAATTGGAAATTTCTGGCTATGAAAGATAACACAAATATACAAAGATTTGCAGTGTCAAAACTTACTTTAAACTGGCAAAGCCAATTGAACCAACTGATTCTTCCCAATATTAGTTGGCCTTCTGAGGTATGCTTCCTGAAATTTAGACAAGAAATGACATTGAAATGCTTCTATTCATATTCTAAAACTTAGATTAATAATTTCCACCCGAATAGACTCGGTCGACGAAGTCGAAATCACGAACCAGAGTGAAACGGCCAGTAACTCGGTAGACTTCAGTCTACATCTTTTACTTCTGCTTCTATGTCAACCACTGCTGCAGAGGTTTCCTTCCCTACAATCACAAGATTTAAACAAATATATATTATGCATTTTATTAGTTGAAAATGATAAAAGAATATTTTCATTTATGTATTTGAAAAGTTGGAAACCAGACCAGAATTTAGTTTTACTTTTAGATTTGCATACAATGTTTCTTAAAAATGAGATACAAGAACACGACCAGTGAAGTGTAGTAGTTATGAAACTACTAAATATTTCATGTCGAGCGGGATTCCAGCCACGATTACCTTTTTTAGGAGAAGTGAAGTTACTGAAAGCCTGTCCAAAGGTGGAAGAAGTTTTGTTGGAGAACTTCACAGAATCCCTCACAAACTTGTCATCTACCACTGAATTAGAAGAGGAAGAATTAATAGACACAAATGAATTAGAGTTCCACTCGAAGCAAGTATTCAATGTTCTAGAAGGAAAAGAATGAAAAAAGAAACAAACTGAATCATGATAAACATTTTTTTTTTTTGACCGCCTGACCCTACTACATTTGGTTAACAAGGAAACTCGTAGGATATTAAATCCTAGGTAGTGACCACCATGATTTGAACTTATTCCCGGTAAGTCTTTTGCTATTTACATTGGCCCTCATTGACTTGAGCCATCCCATGATGATTAACCATGGTAAACAGATTAGGAAATGCTAAAAATAGTTTATAAACCAAAGGAAGTAAACGGTCTGCAAGAATTGCTTATGAACCATACGGCTGTGAGTTGATAATCGACGCAACGGTTTTGAAAAAGATAAGAATTTAGGAACTTTATATTTAGGATATTTAAGAACTTGGGGTTTACCAGAGAAAGGTTGGCTACAGAAAGGGCACAGTTGCAGCTCTTCATTGAGAGTTGATCTGCAAAATGAAAGAAAGTCAAGTGTGTACATCAGCTACCAATCCAAACCGAAAAATAGGATGAAACGATTGAGAAACCTCGATGAACAAGGTCGAACTTAGATGAGTTCTTTTATGAGCTCTTACTTGAATATTTGAAAATCATTTCCACAGTTAGGGCACTGCAAATGCAAAATATGAAGTGTAAACTAATGTACTTGGAAAACTGATCCAGCAAATGCTGTTGATATGAAGTTGCATAAGCTCAAGATTTTAGATTGAAAAGGCAAAATATAGCAAGCCATACAGTGCCTTGGACTATATCTCGTCCCGCCCACCAGATAAAAGCGGCCACTCCGACAATTGGTACGAGAACTGCAACAAGCTGAACAGACATATCTTATCAGATCAAACCAAAGCTCACAGAAGAAAAAGAAAAATTCATCTGCAATCTCTTTCTCAAGTTTGAGGTTAACAGAGCCCAAAAGCTAAAACAAAATTACACTAAGAGACTTCTCAAGGATCAAAGATAAATGATCAATTACAAAAGAATTTCATAGTAAACACCTAAAAGGAGGCATTGAAGTCAGCCACCCTCCAAAACTCTTCCCAAAGTACCAAAAGTTCTCCTATTTTTCTCAAGCCAAAAATGATAGCGGAGAACACCCTCAGCTAAAGAGACCGCCCTCTAATACGAAAACGGAGGGTGTGAAAGCACCTCTTCCATCATACACGACTCGACAACCCCTACTAGAAACCAAGAAAACATTGGAAAACCTCAAGAAAATGAAAAACCTCGCAGATATTTCTTTGAGAAGAGAAGGGGAATCCCAATTCGGAATCATCCATGAGCACTTCCAAACATTGCTATAAGTTCCTTCTTGAGAGGAACGGCCACATGAACATTGAACAGGGATTATATCACCATTCAAATGCTCTCAGTTCATAAGGGGGCTCTAGAAGCACGTTAGAAAGCAGGGTAATCCTAAGAATCAGTAAAATCAGAACAGCACAATACAAGATGCAGCAAATCAATCATATTCGACTCCATTTTCCAAATAGAAATAACTCATTCATGAGATACTTAAGAAGCAAAATAGAAATACATACCCAAATGGAAACAATGGCATCCAAAACCCAGCCAAGCTGCCCTGTTACCGAAAGATAAGTTAACCCAACAGCCAAAGCAATATTACCCAAAATCCTTGCGGTTGCCCCATCGTCTCCACCGCCACCACCGCCGCCACCGTTAAACCCAAAACCCTGATTAAACCTTGCCACAATTAACCCTCTCCTTCCCTTAAACCCTAAATCCTTTCCAAAAATCCCTTCGTTACCACAACTCCCGCCCAGAAATGTCAATCTCCATCCGTAAGCCCTCAAGCGGAACCCATTACGATTGCAGAAGCCAACCTTACGAGCCGGAAGAGGACTGAATCTGGTGGGCTTCTTGCAGAAATGATCGTGCAGGATGTTGAAGGTAGAGAATCTGATGATACTTGTCATTTGGGAATTAAAGAAATGTCACGAATCAGCTTTTTCTTAATGGGTTTTGATCAAAATCTAATCTCTCGTGCGGATTACCCCGGAACCCAATTGTCTCTCCAGAAGAAATTCATGGTGGATTATCTGGTGTGAGAGTGAGGTGGGCGTATTTCTTTGCTGTTCCGTATACGGCTGCCTCGTTATCCAGTGGCTCTTGTTGGTCCATTCCATGTACAGAAACAAAATGAGGTTGGAATTCGGAGATAATATCTGTAGTTAAACACGACGGTGAATCTGATTACTAAGATCTTTAGAAAGTTAAAAAAGTTTTTAGATAAAAAAGCAACAGTGTGACTGCTAAATCCAGTTTAATTCCAGAAATGGCGCTTCTTAATTTTCTAGTTTTTATTATGTAATTTACTTATTCAATACTTGGCAACAAAGTGGACATAGCTCACTTGGGAGAGCGCTGTTATTTTGAAATTTTGCCATATTTACAGACGATGAGAAGGGATAAATTTATATGTAATGTTGTTCAAATTTCGGACATGTGTTCAAGGACGAATAAGTAGAACCTATTAGGCATGTGATATTCCAATAGAGATGAGACGTACATAAATGAACCGATACTATATAGATGTACCCTCTTGTTCGACGACTCAATTATAGGGAAGAAAAAGAGTGTATTCAATAGAATCCATTCAAATTAGATCTTGTAATCTTTAACCAAAATCTCCTTTTAATTCAAAAATCTAGTTGAAATCATATTTTAAAATTCGACCTTAACTGAAAATTTACCAGAATCAATATGAAATTTAGTTAAAATTTAAAAAAGCTTAATCATTTGAATTTCAAACTTCAAATCCCGTATTTATAATATTTCATTTTCTATTTTAAAACTGTTTTCGGTGATTTTCAAAATATGCCTAAAATCAAATTGAAATTCCAATTTCAAAACCTAGGATTATCTAAAGTATTTTATTTTATTTTTATCTTTTATTTTTTTTAATTTTTTACAAAAGACATAAATATTTTTTTCAATTTTATTTATTTATAGAACATAAAATTAGGCTGGACCAAATATGGTGTCTACCATCCTCGCTTTGTGGCTGAGCCTAAGCTCAGACACTCTAAAGACAAGGAGGAAGGGCCCGTGACTTTATAGGGAGAGCTTAGCTTGACTCTGACCTAGGGAAGATTTTGATCGGTAGGAAAATTCACTGACATTCGACGAAAGGACAATTTTGCTATTAGAGAATCTTCCCATTGTCGATAGAAAATTGTCACTCCAATGATCCCCTTATATAAAAGATAGAGTCTCACCTTCAAAAGGTACGCATTTTTTGCATTTCGTATAAGCTCACATCGATACTAGCTTAGACGTAATGTTGATTTAAGCTTGAAGTTTACATGGCCGAACACTACACCGCTTGCATCTACCAGCCGGTTCATGTAGGACACAACTGTTGACCAAAAAAAACATGTATCAACATGTGGCTCTGTATGTGGTAACAGAGCTATCTACTGGCCAAAAGAGCTCTACCACGTTTAACCATCTAACAATCAAAATTAAATGACGAAGTCTATGAGAGTCGAGTCACGCTGGTGAACTAGGGAGGGCTCACTGAGAAGCACTCTTTACTCATCACGACTGACGCTCCCGTATTCTGACCAAAAGAAGTTAGTCATGAAGATTCCAACTAAGAATAGGAAAGGAAAGGATGAGAAAACATACTCTTGATTTAATTTCTTTGTATTATTTAATTGCGTGTTATTAATGCATGCATTTAGTTTGCATGCTAAAATCACGAGACACCTGCAACACTGCCAAATAAGAAACAATAAAAACAAAGACCATGCATGTTTCTGAAACGACAATTGTACTAAAACCAAATAAGACATCTCACTATATATAGAGCAAAAACAAAACCCATGGAACAAAATTTACAGGCAAATTCATCATGGTTAAGCAGGCAAAAGCTGAAACAAAAGTTGGGGTTGGAATTGAAACCCTTTGGAAAGCTTTGGTTGAAGACTTGAGATTTATAATTCCCAACTTCATGCCCAACACTGTTGAAAAGATTGAGCTCCTCCATGGAAATGGTGGCCTTGGCTCCATCTTCCTCTTTCATCTTGCCCATGGTCAGTTCATCTTAATTCCTACTTCCATTTTCGTTTGGAAGAATAAAATTTAGATATGATTGGTGAGGACTTATATGCTGTTCACTATCTAAAAATTGACGGTGCTGATTATTTTTTAGAAAAGTTGTTTGTTTTTTATCTCTCTCTTTTGCTCACGAATAGTTTAATAGCTTATCAGATGTTCATCAGTCAGGATCTAACTATTAACATGGAGATGATATTCCTAATTTATAATATCCAACTTCCTCTTATTTAGTCAATGAATGAAGGACTTTGATCGCATTCTGAACCATTCTCACCTCGATCAAAAACCATCGACACCTAACAAGTATGCTGCCCATGACATCTAAAAATTGACAGATGATTTAAAAAAAATGGTTTGTTTTTGCAGTTCTCTCCTTTAACTGTCAAACATTTAATGGCTGATGATACAAGATAAGTCTTCCCCACGGAATCTAAATATTTTCTTCATTTGAGAGAGTTTTGAAGAAGAAGGATGATTTGCAGGTGTCCAGAAGGAAAGGATTGTGGAAGTTGATGAAACAAAGCATGAATTTGGGGTAGAAGTGATGGAAGGGAATATATTAAAAGCAGGGTTTTCTTCTTTCACCACAACATTCAAGCTTTCTTCCATGGGAGAGAAGGGAACCCTAGTGGATATCAAGGTTGTTTATGGGACTGAAAGAGATGATGGAGATGAAGATGAAGAAGGCCACATGGTGGAAATGGCAATTAGTCCAGCTCTTTCTTTTTTTCAACTCTTGGAAAAGTTTCTTCTCCATTCATCTTCTTAAAAACTTTTATTGTCTTCTTACATGTGTTTTCTTGTCTTTATATTTAATTATAACCTCTCACATGATCAAGTTTGGAACATAAATATCACTATTACAAAATAATTCAATATATTTTAAGGTGTGACTCCTTATATATATATATATATATATATATATATATATATATATATATATATATATAGTAGATATTTCTCATCGATGTATGTGAACTTTCTTTTAGATTTAAATTTGTTATGGGTAGTTTCTGAATAGGACACGTGTTCGTCCCTTCGCGGACATAGGCCCACTGGGAACTAATTCTTAGTGGAGATGTCGTCGAGCAGAAGGCGTGTCTGCTCATGACAGGACGAATACCCCAAACGGTTACGCCCCATACGTATCCACAACTGGCGGCGCGGCCCTGGGCGACATGCTCAGGTGACGCAGGCAGCGGGGCTATTCTGCACTATCGGGGATGCGCACCTCTCTGTCCTACCGTACCGCGTGCAACGTCCCTGCCACTTCCAACCGTCGTCCTTCTTGGTCGACCCTTCAGGGCTATAAAAGGAAGGGCGATCCTCCACACAAAGTAAGTGAAAAACCTATCATTAAACTCTCTAGTGTCTTATTCCTATTCTTACTCTGATTACTGACTTGAGCGTCGGAGTATATTAGGCAGGACACCGCATCGGCATCGAGTTCTTTGGTTTCAGGTATGGTGGATTCATCTTTGAACTGCTCATCCGGAGACCACGTGGCCTTTAACCAAAAGGGAAATTGGTATAGATAACCTAAAAAAGTTTACACCTTGCTCAACTGATCTCAATTAGAAAAATTAACTCAATTGACCTAATTTTAACTTTTATGACATTTCAGAGAGGATGTAATGACGAATATACCCCCGAATTAATTAAACTACAACCAATCTGGTATGGCAATAGTTCGAATCACGTAGGTTGGTGTAATTAAAACCATGGGCGAGTTCGACTTGATTCATGACCGTGAATTTATTAAAGTACCACCAACTTATTAATTCCCCACCAAATTTTTGTACTATCATTTAATATATACCCACACATTCTCACAGATTGCAGAGAATAAAAGTATGTTTCAACCCTTATTGTCCTCATGCACATCTTTCACGTTTTTTTTCAAAAACTTCCATACCTATTCCAACAATTTTCACATCTTGAATACCTTAAAGGAAGACAACTTTTCATCTTTGACATCTTGAACGAGGTTAGTTTTTGATTGGTTCATAATATATGATGTATATGGTTAGAGTGGAGAAATTTCTGAACTTTTATGTGTATTTTTGTGGGTCAAAAGTTCCGTAAGTCAATGATTCATGATCGTGTTTCTCGTTTAACGGCCGTGGTCAATGTTTGTATGATTAACGGTCGTGGTATTAGGTGATTTCGACCGTGGTTGCATACAGATACCCTTGATCGCCTCACAGCCATGGTTCGTTTTGTTTGATTCGCGACCATGGTTGTAGGTTACCTCGGCCGTGGTTGTTTGATTCACGGTCGTGGTAGCATGTTCCCTCGATCGTGGTCCTTTATTGTTTGATTAATGACCGTGGTAGCATGTTCCATCGATCGTGGTCTTTATTGTTAAATTCATGGTCGTGGTAGCATATGTTCCCCCGACCATGGTTTGATTCATGGTTGTGGTAGCATTTTTCCTCGACCATGGTCCTATATTGTTCGATTAACGGCCGTGGTAGTATGTTCCCTCGATTGTGGTTGTGTGTGCCCCCAGCCGTGTTTGTGTTTTATATTATAGGTCGTGTCTTAAACTATCACGGCCGTGGTGACTTTAATTACTAATTACTTATGTGTTATTCTTATTATCCATGCAGGATGCGTCCACTATTTGTGATCTACGATGACAAGTGGAACGAGGCTGGTACAATTTACGAAGGTGGCGTCATGGGTGGGCTAGATGTTGATGAAACGATAACATATGTCAACCTAGTAAGTGCCTTGCACATGCTTACTAGAATTGATCCCTGACCAATTTGATCTTGTTGTAGAGTGTGTATATAGATTTGATTTTCACTACGAAGTCCCGAACAATCTGATATTTGATGATACCAGTTTGAGATTCTATTTGAATGGCCCTCCCGATCCATCACAAGTACCCTTGTACATAACCGTCGTACCTAAAGCATCATATAGTAGTGGGAGCAGGAGAGGAAATAATTTTTTCGAAACTCATGCATCGTCTTCATTCCCATAATACCCAGGATAGAATGATCCATGTTTCGGCCATTCTATTTCTATTGATTCTCCTCTGGACGATGTCGGTCTCCCCTCATTTGTCCCACAGATTACACCATTGATCGGTAACGTTGTCCCATGTAACCTAGACGGCGACGAATCTTCATATTATGGTCAATTGTACGAGAATGAGGTTGAGTACGAATTTCGGAGCGATGATGAGTATGATTATGACGAATATCATACCGAGGATGGGGTTGAGAACACTGGTGGGAACGAGTATGACAATGGGGAGGATGATGAATATCATACCGAGGATGTGTTTGAAAACCATTATGAGAATGAAGGTCAACATGTTCATGGGTCCCATACAGTGAGTGAGAATAGTCGTTTCACGTCCGATGCAAAATATCATAATTGTCAATGAGTCTGACTATGTAGGTGAAATTGCTCTTAAGGGTATTTTCCGTTTGAAGGAAGAACTACGCTTCAAGCTGTCTGTGTTAGCTATAAAGCTTAATTTCAAATTTAAGGTTAAAAAATCGACGAAGACATTGTACACCGTTGGATGTACCGAACAAGGTTGAAAATGGAGTTTGCGTGCAAAGAGTATCCGAGGTGGTGACTCATTCATCATTTCGAAATTTAATGATGTTCACAAGTGCAAATGTGAAATACTGAACCATGACCACAGGCAAGCTCGGAGTTGGGTGATTGGTTAGTTATTGAAGTCCAATCTGGAGGATGTCAGCCGTCAGTACAGACCTAAGGACATTATTAACGACATGCGAAAGAACTATGGGGTGAACATTAGATATGAAAAGGCATGGCGGGACAGAAATGTTGCCTTGAATTTGCTTATGGTAAAGCATTTTAAGGTTGTTAACGCAAGCACTGTTTTTGAAGTGGAGCTGGAGGAAGATAAGTATTTTAAGTACGCGTTCATGGCCCTCGATTGCTGTATTAGAAGGTTCTCCAGTTGTATCCGCCCAGTGCTCGTGATAGATGGTGCACATCTCAAGGGTAAATATAAATGTGTTATTTTTATTGCTTCTTCTGTTGATGGCAACAATCAAATATATCTTCTTGCGTTTGAAATTGTCGATCAGGAGAGTGATCAATCCTAGACTTGGTTTTTGAATATGGTCAAGATTTGTATTGGAGAGGTTGATGAGTTATTATTCGTATCTGATCGACATGTTGCCATTACGAAATTTGTTAAGTAGGTCTTTCCTCAAGCGACTCACGGAATGTGCATGCAGCATTTGTCCACGAACCTTAAGGACAATTTCAAGGACGATGCCATACAAGAAATGTTCATATTAACAGCAAAGGTCTGTCGAAAATCATAGTTCAGGTACTATTTTTCCCAACTAGCAGGATTTCTAGAAGTCCAAAGATACTTGGAAGGAATCGGTTTTGAAGATGGACTTGTACATTTCAACTGGGTTTGAGGTATGACCAAATGACATCTAATATTGCAGAGTCTATGAATGTAGTCCTCGTCCATGCACATTATCTGCCAGTCACTGCACTTCTTGAACATGCTCGTGCGCTCTTACAATGCTGGTTTTACGAAAGGCAAACCTACGCATCCAGTCGCGAAACCATTCTTACTTACTACGGTGAGAATAAGATGAGTACTGCAGAGAACCTCTCTCGTACTCACTCCATCACACCCATTGACCACTATGAGTTGGAGGTGAACGATGGACTAAAAAAGGTGCGTGTGAATTTAAATGCAAGAACATGTGGATGTAAAGAGTTTGACTACTTCCAGTTTCCTTACTCCCACGCTATTGCAGCGACCACCTATCAGAACGAGAACATGTACATACTATGCTCATCTGCATATACTCTCCAAACTCTCATTAACGTATATGTCGAACTTGTGTACTATCTCGACGATGAGGAGGATTGGATTTTACTTGATGACTTCGTCGACCTTAAGGTGAAGCCGCCCAAATTTGTTTCGCGTGTTGGGCGACGTCGAACTGTACGAATTCCATCTGTTGGGGAGACCCGCCAAGTCCAAAAATGCGATCGGTGTGGCAACATGGGACATAATAGAAAAACATGCCACCAACCACTAAGAACTACAGATGGAGACATGTAAAACATTAGCTGCACTATTATCTGGATTTTGGAAAACGTTGTACTCTTATTCACTTTTCTATTATTCAACCGAACCACTTGATATATTTTTCATTACTCTGCAGACTAACTAGGTCAAAATATATCTAAACACACTCGTGATCATACTTAGGGTTGAATAGTCACTTTCTGGAAAATTTCATGGTTGTGAGTTTCTCGATCACGATTGTGGTCATGATTCAAATAAACGAAGGTCGTGGACATTCAACACCACGACCTAGAATTTTCAACACCACGGCCTTTAATAAAGCTGTTAGACTAATAAAACGTATCGCAAGTACTTGATCACCGGTGGTGAACTTGCAACGACATAAATCCGGTCGCAATTCGAGCTTCTTACGCACGAACATGACCAACGAATCGACTACCTGTGAAAACCAACAATATATTTAATTTCGGTTGGAAGTGAAGGTACGAACACCACTAATATAACCAATTTCAGGTATATATGGAAAGCAGTCGTACCTCGCACAAACACCATTTTTTGTGGTGTTAGAATATCTCGAAACCATTGTTTGCCTCGTTTTGTGTAGCATGTCTTCCACTTTGATCGTGGGTTAGTGGCATCATCCAGCCAATTCTGAAATTTGGAGTCTTGTTCCTTCGAGATTGTAAACCATGACCTTTCGTTTACCTCCAACCTTAACTTCGAAGGACCCACGAAGCTTCCACGACGTTTTCCTCTTTCGTTCCCCCTGACGAGGTGGATGAGGGTAAAATGGTTGGGATAGAACACGCACGTCCTCTGAATAATCATGTGCCACGTCGAATGAGCTCTCTGGGAATTGTGACTGGTCATCAAGGAGCTCATCTAATTCCGTGTCCAAAAAGTCATTGAAGACTTGGTACTGTAAAACAATATAGTCACTAATTCAAACTGTAGTTACTGGACGTTGTGATTGGACGTCGAGCAAATCTCCGTCACTGGTGCCATCTCCATCTCCACAAATGTTTTTTCGAAGAACCGAAGTATCAACTGGTAGACCCTATATGCAGCAAGCATAATGTCAAAGCACATCTAATTGAGATATAGAAAGCATTAATAGAGTATGCATCTTAACTAGACGACGCAAGAACTTCCGAATGCTTTTCAAATCACCTTCCGTTCCACACTGGCAAGCCGCGAATCCATGGTAGCCACATGCTCAGTCAAAATCTTCAAGCCAAACTTGCATTTGCACCGATGCTTCTTGCCACTCTTCGTATTCCTCTTACCTCTCACATCTGTATCCATGGTCGAGACATCAGGATAGTCATGGGTGGCATCGTGCTGCATGTCACGACCTTCCATTGCAGGCAACACTTGCTCGCTTGCATGTTCCTCGTCAACGAAGTCATCACTGGATGGTTGATCGAATTCCCTTTTCATGAACCTCTCATCCACTTCCATTTTGAATAGTCTTATAGCCACTTTAACCTGTACACAAAACATACTACTAAGGGCACGTTATATGAAAATAAATACCATATCGATGTACTACTAAAGGATCTTACCGATGTAAACTAGAATATCTTCTTCTCCATGACAACCCACGCAGGTGAATGTCTGCACTTCCACTTAAGTATGTGTGGGACAGCATCCGATTTTATAGGATGTGCAACCCGCTCGGTCAAACAAGATATTGTTTTGTATCCCCAAACCTGTACTAACACCACGTGGGACAACATCACATAAAATGAACAAAATATAATATAATGTAAAACTAAAACAATAATTGCAAATACCTGTAATGCCTAGGGAAACCGTACAAACTATACGTCTTCCTCAACCCCCCATCTTTTCCCTTCTTCGTCAAGGCACGCTTCAAACTTCTTATAGGCTTCTCGAAAGACATTTCAGCCCAGTTATAATTACATCACACCTCTAGGTCATCCACAACTCCTAAGAGGCTATTATCCAGCTTCAAAGTCCTATCCCTCCCAAACAAGACAAGCTCCCCGAATAATAACATCAATATCTTGACCGCATCAAGGTCATCCTCGAACCGCATCACCATGTACTTCGTCTCGAACTCATTCAGTAAAATATCGAATTTGTCATCGAAGTACAACTTCCTAAGCCTCTTAGGAGAAGTGTCCTTACGAATCAACCATCTACTATATTTATGGCCCGTGATCAGACAAAATTCTCTAAATCCAAATGATACTCTATTACCAAGCACGTCCATAGTAATTACATCTACGCTACTATCCTCCAACTCCCTAAGCAACAGGTTGTGTATAAGTGACCCATTAATTATGAGCTCTATGTCTAGCAAATGGTCGAAAATGGTCTTCCTAAACATACTAAGTTGTCTAGGGGTTAGTTTACTTTTAATAGCCTTGATCGTGCTCCCTATGTTGGATAGACAGGTCAAATTGGCTGAACGATAACTAGTGGGAGGAATCTTAGGTACCATATCCATTTTCTAAACCTGAAATACAAATACGATATATATAAAACTTATTATTCAGCAAGTCAGAAGCCAAACAAAGAAAGGAACAGATGAAAATGATAAAATAAGAGAAAGGAACAGATGAAAATAATAAAATAAGAGTAAAGAAACACGCATTTTGTCCAAATTCACGGGCTTACCATGGCCTAGGTCGTGACCGAAAATTATGGCAAAATCCAATTCCCGTGCAACTTGAACGAGGATATTGATTTTGTCGAAATTATCGGCCAACGAGATCGTGGTTTTTTAACGAAGCATTGGTTCTGGGTAAATTAATTAGTGCGTTAACGGCCGTGGTTCAACCAAAATTTCGAAACCCTAAAACCCTCATTCTTCCACTGCCGAAAACCCTAAAACAGACAGATAACTCTTAACGAAAACCCACACAAACCCACGCAAGCCCAAAATGTCAACGATTTCTGCCGCAGAAAATATAAACCCTAAAGACTTAAATCAAAATTTCAACCACAATCGCAAAGAAAGACAACAAATCATAAACGAAAGACACCGATTTCAAGCCCTAGAAGTATCGAAAATACTAAATAGGTGGCCATGGAAGGAATGAAAGGACGAATAATGAAAAAAATGGAACAATGAGTAGAAAAAAAACTTCTCTTGCCATAAAAGGGATGCAAATACCAAATAAAATGTGCTAACCTCGAAGTTTCAGATATGTGAAGTGATTCGGAGCACGAAATTGCAAGAAACTAGTAGAGAGTGAAATTGAGAAAATTGAGGCAGAGTAAATTGGATGGGCGAAAACGAAAACGAAAATGGAAGAAAAGAAAGGAAGATGGAATGAGAGGATACCAACGATTAGAATATTAACTTAGGGGTATAATGGTCATTTAATTCACGGTCGTAGTCTTAATTTTCACGCCCATGGTAAAGCTAACAATAACCACGATCAAACCTCGCCCATTAGATGTATTTCATTAACACCACAGTCGTGATCTTAATTTCACGGCCATGGTAAAGCTAACAATAATCACGGTCAAACCTCGCTCATTAGATGTATTTCATTAACACCACTGTCGTGGTCCCATTTTTTCATGGCCATGGTCAAGCTAACACTAACCAAGGTCAAACATCGCCCATTAGATGTATTTCATTAACACCACGGTCGTGGTTGTATTTTTCACGACCATGGTTAAGCTAACACTAACCAAGGTCGAACCTTGCCCATGGTCAAGCTAACAATAACCAGGGTCAAAACCTCGCCGTGTTAATTCGATCACGCCCGTGGTTTATGGTTCGTTTGCTACTTCTCATTTGCTTTCCAATTGAGGCTAAAATAGTAATTTATCCCTTCAATATTCTATTCCAAATAATAAATTTGGTAAGTTGAGTCAATTTTTCTAATTGAAGTCAATTGAGCAAAGTACAAACTTTTTTAGGTTACCTATGCCATTTTCTCTAACCAAAACTCTCCATCAACAAAAATTCACTTTTGATTAATGAATTTTCAAATTTGTTAATATTTGGTCAATTTTTCATCTGTGCTCCCAAACATCTACTTTTAATTTTTGTTCATTTTTGTACTTCCGAATTATTTATTTGGTCTCGATACTTTTTATTTTCTTCCTGTGATTTTACTTTTTATATAATTTTTCTCAACCACGATAGTTTAATACAACATTTATACATATGCCAATAAATTTTTTGAAATATAATCTAGCTTTAATTTATATTAAAAAAATTTTATTGGGTATAGAATTTGTGTTAATATTTTACAGAAGCTCACTTAGAAATAAAGATGAAGGAATTATAAAACACGACTTTGAAATTTCAAAAAATTAAATTTGCCTATTTTGTGTTAGGTAAATGACCAATTCAATGATTTACATGAAAGTGAGCTTATTTTTGTTCATTTCTGTACTTTCGAATTATTTATTTGGTCTCGATACTTTTTATTTTCTTCCTGTGATTTTATATTTAATATAATTTTTCTCAACCACGATAGTTTAATACAACATTTATACACATGCCAATAAATTTTTTGAATTATAGTCTAGCTTTAATTTATATTAAAAAATTTATTGGGTATAAAATTTGTGTTAATATTTTACAGAAGCTCACTTATAAATAAAAATGGAGGAATTATGGAAATGACTTTTACATTTTCACAAAATACATTTTATAGATCTTTTTAAGGTACATTTCAACATACATTTTATATGGTTCACCATCGACAATGAGTAAACCAACAAAATGAAGAAAAAACAGCTATAAATAGATAGCAAGAACAAAAAAAATTAGATTCTTCTCCGATCATTTGAAAAAATAAATAGATAAAAAAGTGTCAATATATGAATTAATTATTTATTACATGTAATTTGAATTAATTTTCTCATTTATTTAATATATTTAATTAAAAAAATAAATATATTTTTATTAGGGAAGAGAATAAAGAAAAAATATACACTGTAGTAACTTGGCGAGTGAAGTATTTACTGTAGCAAACTTGAGTTTATAAAACTATGAAACAAATGAGGGAACCAAACACCGCCTAAGAGATATATCATCTCCAAGTGACAATCTTGCTCCAACATAGCTGTTTATGCAAAAAATGTGACGAGGTATGACCTGGTCGAGGTCGGCCATGCGGAAGGTCAGCATGACTGCGAGAAGAGCTTGGCTATCCTTGGAAAGAGATGACCAACTCAAAGGGTCAAGGTCGACTGACTGGGATGAGCTAAAGTCTCAAGAATGAGCTGAAATGCCACTTGGCGAGGAAGGACGTGCACAAGGGAACAAACACTCTGACGTTCAAGTCAGTTTGAGTTCGACCTCGACATGGAGATCGAGCTAGAATACGATACCTGACTGAAGAGTGAAGTGCCCTATTTATAGGCTGAGGTACCCGACAAAGAATTCGACCAACGGTTGAGCATGTCGGGACCAAGGTCAGCCTGTCGGGGTTCATATGATTGTCATCAAGGCAGGGATGAGCTGAGATGAAACTCTTCCTCTAGGCGAGGTTGAGTTATCTGATATGAAGCTCTTCCTCTAGGCAGGGATGAGCTATCTTGATAGCTCTTCTTCTAGCTGGGTATGAGCTGAGATTGAGCTCTTCCTCTTGTCGGGATGAGCTGAGATTGAGCTCTTCCTCTTGCCGGGATGAGCTGAGATTGAGCTCTTTCTCTTGTTGGGATGAGCTGAGATTGAGCTCTTCCTCTTGCTGGGATGAGCTGAGATTGAGCTCTTCCTCTTGCCGGGATGAGCTGAGATGAAACTTCCTCTTGGCGAGGTTGAGTTATGATGATAGCAGCTCTTTCTCTTGCTGGGGATCAGCTGAGATGAAGCTCTTCCATAAGGCGGGGAGGAGCTGAAATGAAACTCTTCCTCATGGCGAGGTTGAGTTATCTAATATGAAGCTCTTCCTCTAGGCGGGGATGAGCTCTCTTGATAGCTCTTCTTCTAGCTGGGTATGAGCTGAGATTGAGCTCTTCCTCTTACTAGGATGAGCTGAAATTGATCTCTTCCTCTTGCCGGGATGAGATGAGGTGAAACTTTTAAATCTTTATTATTAGACTAAATCTTTCTTTTGTAGTCTTTAATAATAGATGGAATTAAGTATCGTAAATACGATGTTTAACTCAAATATCAATCAACATTTTCTGTCAGACGTCGACATTTTCATCAAATTATAAAAGTGAGATATCTCGTACCTTT
>NW_019104510.1:550626-564085 GCF_001995035.1 Momordica charantia
GACGCGGATATTGGATGGTTTCGTGCGTGCCATAGCTTTCTTTGGTAGGAATGACTTACAATGTTTTTCCCACAGACGGCGCCAAATGTTTATGCAAAAAATGTGATGAGGTATGACCTGGTCAAGGTCGGCCACGGAGAAGAGCTCGACCTACTCCAGGTATGATCGCTGGAAGAGCTTGGATATCCTTGGGAAGGGATGACCAGCTCAAAGGATCAAGGTTGACTGACTGGGATGAGCTGAAAGTCTCAAGAATGAGTTGAAAGGCCACTTGGCGAGGAAAGACCTGCACAAGGGAACAAACACTCCGAGTTTGAGTTCAACCTCAATATAGAGACCGAGCTAGAATACGATACCTGACTGAAGAGTGAAGTGTCCTATTTATAAGCTGAGGTACCCGACAAGGAATCCGACCGGCAGTTGAGCATGTCGAGACCAAGGTCGGCCTGTTGGGGTTCATATGATTGTCATCCGAAATTTGACTAAGTATGGAAGGTCGTTCCTCCCTTGAATGATCTTTAGGGAAGACCTTCAGGTCAGAGACCTGAATGAGATCGGCCTTTAGGTAAGGCTGTGTTGAAGTCGACCTTTATGGAAAATATTCAGGTCGGTCATTTCAGGTCGGCCACCAAAGGGATGATCTATAGGTCGGCCACCCAAGGGAAGACCTGCAAAGTTGGACATTTTTCTTTCCTCCACGTGGCAGTACGATTTTCACCCCCAAATAATAGCAATGAGAGACGACTTTTTGCCACTTGGACGCCGTCTTTACTTCACCCAACTAAAAACAATAATATTTTTAAAATTAGTTTCAAAATAATTAAATTTAAATAATTAGTTTGCTTTTTTAAAATTATAATAAATGTCTCTAATTTTTATACCTGTCCATTTTAGTAAACCTTTAAGGTGTGAATCAGTCATTGTTTTTTATCCATAAATGTTTTTACCATCGTTAAAAGTTGAATTTATTGTAGTGTCAGCTAATTGTTTCATGTTGTTTCATGCAAGTTTCCACGTCAACTCATAAACTTTATGTCCAAAATATCATTTGAACAACAAATGATATTTTTGAAACGTCTGCGAAAGGTCGTGGTAGTATTGAAATTTTTTTAAATGATAAGAGTATTTTTTCAACAAATGCAAAGTTTAGGAGTACTTTTTTTAATTTAGCATGAATTGGAATATCGTAGAATACAAAAAAAAAACAATTATTTTATTTCCTTCATTTTAAGGACAAAATACTTAAGAGTAACAGTCGATCAGTTTAGAAATAGTGTTGTTATTATTTTAGTTACTTTACTTATTCATTTGTTTGTCAACTAATTAAGCGGGGATAGTTCAGTTGGGAGAGCGTCAACTGAAGATCTGAAGGTCACATATTTGATCCACGTTCACCGCAATTTGTTTTATAAACTTCCTTGGTCTTTCCTTATCCACGCACACCCAACCCAACTATGTTGTCTACAAAAAAAGACTTCCTCCATCATACTGCTCTCAAATCCTAGTTTTAGGTCTGGTCGCACAGCTCGTTTGGCTTTCAAGTAAAAAGATAACAGACGCTCTCAACGGCGCAACCAATGTCACACTCGATCATTATCAAATCGACTCTAATCTTTTTTTGAGGATCTCACCAGAGCGACTTTTCGAAAAAAAATGTTTTTATTGCCCAAACTTAATTACAAGTGTTGCATGTTGGAATTTTTAACAATATGGGGCCACACATGTATTAAGTTAATGTGTTTTTTGCTATTTAATTAGACCGAGATAAGTGATCTAATTATGTGTAAATTTTGGTTTAATGGAGTAATTATAAAATGGCTATGGGGAAGATGTATAGATACCATGAAATAATTTCCAATTTGATGAGGGGTCAAATTGGAAATATCAAAACGTTGTAACCAACCAGTGGTTTTTGGTCGGTTACATAGGGGTTGTGGTCCCCAAGTCAGATCATTCCTCACGTCAGTTTTCTCTTATCCCTCCATAGAGAAGCTTCTCCCTCTTCTACTAATATACAAAGTAAAACCAGAGGAAAATGTGATTCATCTAGACTTAGAAGATCAAACCCGTCAATCAGCATTCAATTATGGATCAAGGTACGCTTCCGCTTCTTAAGTGTTAATTCTCTTGCATTGAAATGGGAAATCGATCTATGACTTTAAAGTTTTGGGTTTCTTTTTTCCCAACAAGTAGTATCGGAACCATCCCATTGTTAATTCTTGAGAATGTGTAGAAATTGGTTTTAAATTAGGGCTATTTTGATTTTCTATCATGAAAAATTTGTTTATGTTTAAATTTATGGTGTCTTTGTGGGTTTACTTTGATGCCTCATTTGCTGTTTAATTACTTTTGTAATTATTACTGTGGAATCCTTCATGCCTTTAATTCTAGAAAAGGAGGTTAATTGCTTTGTTGTTATAATTCTGATTTCGGTGCCTACTCTCAGCAAAAGTAGAAATTGGTCCTATTTATCTTTGCTGTCTTTGGTTGAATGAATTCATCTATTTGCCATGTTGGGTGTGTTGCCCTAAACTCGTAGTTTGTATTTTGTAAAAACAATGTCTATTTAATAAAGTTTTATTCAATAAATTTTGTTGTTGAATCATAGCTTTGCATTGTCCAAAATCCAATAAACTAAACATCCAAGGTTATTTATGATGTAGTCGGGACAATATATATACTGGGTATATAATTGATATACGGGGTATATATTTGATATACCCCTGATATATGAATGGATAATGTCCCGTGAATAACCTAAAGGGTCTATTAGTATATGGATAAGGTTGGGTACCTTATACTGACAACACTATGGATACGGCCCACTCTGTAAAGGTTACAGACGACTCGATCCAAGTCATTCGTGTGGAGACATGCGAGTGGGGGTATCCTATACAATGAGTTTGTATAAGACCGGACCGCGAAATAGGCAATCTTTAGATGTAACACCGTTAACTAATAGATTGTTATTTCTTAGGATGACCAGACAACTCATTCTCAATCCTGAGTGAGTTATGGACTCCTGCCCGTGAGGGCTCGTCCTTTGATCTGTATGGGTGAGAGTGGCCCGAGTCGCCGACTCAACATTCCTACCATTTTGGGGACGAGACCGAGTGGGGAGCTGGGAACATAACTTCACAAGATGGAATTCACTCCTCCCCTACTTTATGGGAGTAGGTGAGTGTTCCCTTAAATGCTGATTCTGGGACTTGAACAAGGGGCCCCACCCTCTCATTGGCCGAGAGGGACTTCCGGTTATTGGTTGGACCATAATCGGGTTGTTCATTAGAGGAGCAGTGGTGTTTAAGGAGTAAGATGTAACTCAGGGGTAAAACGGTAATCTGACCCAACTTGAGTTATGAACACTCGTGAAGGATTGACTCGTCATTAATGGTCCTATATCCATGGACACGAAAACATTCTGCAGTGAGAAGAGTGCAACTGCAGGTCTTTAGTGGAATGACCCGTAGTTAACGAATCTAGATTAACTCGGTCAATGAGTTTGACCGATTAATCTTGCATCGTTGGAGCTTCGGATCTGTAGGTCCATTAGGTCCCCTTGCTAGCTCATAACGGGTAAAACGAGGATCAAGTTTTTGGAAGAATTTGAATTGTTCAAATTACTTAAGGGATTATATGTATATTGATACATTATAATATATAGTTAATTGTAAATTAAAACTATATATTATGAGAGATGTTATTTGAATGAGATTCAAATAAAATTAATATGAATAAGATTCATATTAAAACTATAGGTTAAAAATAATGTGCATAAGATGTACATTAAAACTATAGGTTATACGAGAGAAATGTTTTAGAATATGATTCTAATTTTATAATAAATAATTATGTGTTAATTATTTATATATATATATTTATTAATTATTAATTGGATTAATAATTAATTATATTAATTAATTAATTTGATTAATTAATTATATATATATATATTATATATTATTATTAATAATAATATTATTATTATTAAACTCCCCTGCAAAATTGCAGGGGTTGCAAGGGTGGGAGGTTTTGTGACGTGGGGAGTTGCAGGGTGTTACAGAACACAAAAAAAAAACTCTCATCCGATTTTCTCTCATAATTCTCTCAATCTCTCCCTCTCTTCGATCAAGGTGCTACCACAAGCACGATCCCGAGACCCAAGAGGATAGCGAGGAAGACGTAGTGGTGGTGTTCGTGGGAAACCGTAGAAGAAAAGTTCTTCAAAGGTATTTGGTTTCCTCTATATTTTCTTTCTTTCAATTTCGGTTTTGTATCCCAAAAATCAGCAACCAAGATCCGCTTCCGCTCCGAGATTCACATCCCTTCATGCCAAAGTGCCGCATTAAAAAAAAAAAAAGTCCAAACATTAATTTGAAATTTGGTCTTCCGTCTGTTATAAAGGTGTCGATAGACCATTTTGGTGTGGGTATGATGGATCTTGCAGTGATGTGTATATGCAATGGCTTATGTGGAACTTATCTTTAATTTTGTCGAAGAGTCCATTTTCGTGTGGATTTTGACTTAGGCCATTGCGGTGCAATAGTAATGCTGGCAAGAAAAAAAAAATTTTGAATGAAGGCATTCGTTGGTGTTTATTGAGGTCTTTGTTTTTTTTTTCTGTCAGTATATTGATAATCAATATTTTTATTATGAATTTATAGTCATAACTTAGTTTTTTTTTTTATAATTATGGTAATTATATTGAGTTATGAAACTGAATTTTCTTTTATATATATTATGTGTTTCATAATATACATTTTTAATTAAGAAATTCATAAATTCAAATTTTTGGTGAATTTAATTTTGTGGTTAATAAAATTTTGTTAAACATATGATTGAATAATTAAAATTCGATGTCACCAAAGTGACCTCTCTTGTGAAGATTATTCATGAATGTGTTTAATGTTTAAGTGTTTGTATATTTGTGCAAATATTAATGGGCCCAAAGGAAGGTTGATATTAGCGTGAATTACAAACATTTTTTGTTCTGATAAATGTGTGACAATTATTAGGTTTCTGGGCATGCCAATAATAAATCGATCCAAATATAGGTTTGTTATTTGCCGTGCGTTTATTGTCAATATTTGATCACTACGCCAAGATGACCACTTACAGTCAATATTACTGTCCAAAGACTTGATGTTGATGTTGTGTTAGGTATCTTGTGAAGGGATTAACTATTATTTGAATTTTATGATTATTGTGACTAATTGTTCAATATTAACAATTAATGATGTGAGCATTATTGTATATTTAACTTTGTTTTCTTATCAGCTACTATTGCTACAATTTCTACTATTCTCAACAATATTCCTATTCTTAATGGTTCCAACTTAAAAAATTGGAAGGAAAATATGGTTGCATATTTAGGCGGCATGGATTTGGACTTTTCATTTAGGATGGAACAACTCTCTCCTCCTTCTCATAGGAGTCTCTTTGAGAGGTGGGATCGCTTGAACCGCTTAAGTCTATTGATCATAAAGCGCGGTCTTCCTAATGCATTTAGGGGTGCGTTATTCGAAGGAATAACAAATGCCAAAGATTTCCCGGCTGAAATAGAAAAATATTTTGCTAAAAACTATAAGGTTGAAACAAGCATGTTTTTGCAAAGCTTAATTTCAATGAATTATAAGGGCAAAGGAAATGTTAGGGAGCACATTATGGACATGTCTCATCTTGGATCAGAACTAAAGACACTTAAGGTTAAGCTATCTGATGGGTCGCTCGTGCACTTAGTTTTGCTCTCTCTACCTACACAGTTTGACTAGGTTAAGGTCAACTATTATTGTCAAAACTGTGAATGGACTCTAAATGAGCTCATTTATGATTGCATGGAGGAGGAAGAGAGATTACTACAGCTATAGATAGACAATGCTCATTTGGCAAGCATCACCAAAGACAAAGAAAATAAAATTCTACAACTTCTAAAGGTCCAGTTTCTCAACTTTTGTGGACATATAAAGAAGATTTGTACCAAGTTTCATGCCTAGAGTGTGAAGAAAAGGTACACCTCTTATTTGGTCTGTTCTTCAGTAAATCCAACTTCAGTACCTTGAAACACGTGATGGTGAGATTTTGGTGCAATTACTCACATAASTGTTTCTCTGTAGGACTGCCTAAGTTACCGGAAGCCAACTTATGCTAAAATAAACATTTTTGTTGGTGGTAGCAAGTTGGTAGCAATAGAGGCCATAGGCATTTCCGACTGTTCTTAAGTACCTATTTTATTTGAATTTTAACGACACCTTTTGTTGTACTATCTATAACCGAACTTTGGTTTGTGTTTTCTATGTTCGTAAATACTGTTATTGAGTATTTTGGTAACAGTTTTTTTGTTTAGTCTTTGAATTCAAATATTGTTGGCATGATTTTCTCGATCCTTTTGCAACTAGAATAGACCAAAATAAAGTGTTTAGCAACCTAATGGGTATAAGTTTTTATGATCCCACACTTAAGGAATTTTTTAAGAACGGCACAATTTTTTCAGATGTTGAGTTTGGGGAGAGAAATAAGGGTAAAAAACATTGTCCTTTATAAGGAGGAATTTGTTTCTATTCTTATTGTTTGCTTTTCGCAGTGTGCAAGTTTCTATATTTGTCACTGAAGATTAAGCATATCACGATTTTAAACTAGACAATGTTGAACAATTCCTACTACAGATGAGGTAGTTGGTCCTCATGAGCAAACTCAACAACCTCCAGAATTAATGCCCTTTGAGATGGTCCACTATAAAAAGATCAGAAATATCCATTTTGGATAATTTGATTAGCTTTCTTAAGGAACAATGAGAATCATATATGATACTATGTAAATGTCATCAAGTTATTATCTCGTTAGGTCTTGAGATAAAAATTGTTGATAATTGTACGTATCACAAGTTCAGTGGGAGTAAGCATAAAGGAGACTAAAGTAATTTTTTGACATCCTTGTCACTAAGAAAACAAACTTAGTCTCGATTAATGCCCAAAACAATCTAGAAGTTGAGAAAATGGAAAAAGGTTCCTTGTTCATCTACAAGGAAACTATTGTAAGCTTAAGTATGTGGTATTGTGTACATTGTTGGGATGTTATGCAGATATTTAAGTAACCCTGATATAAATATTTTTGGTAAGCAGCCAAATGGGGTTTTAAGGTATTGTAAAGAAAAAAGATTATATGCTCACATATAAGAGATCGGAACAATTTGAGATCATTGGGTATTCCGGCTCTTATTTGATGGATGCCAAAATTGTGGTAGATCCACCTTAAGATATATTAAATGGTATCCAATCACATGGAATCTAGCTACAAGTTTTTTGTCACATGGCTGCAAATTGTAGAGGGTGTTGAAAGACCACTCGAATTTACTGTGACAGTAAATAAGCTATATTCGATGAACATTAGAAATTCATAAATTTCTAATTGTGAAGGAAAGAGTGCATAGTATACACAAATCTATAGAGTATATTGGGACAAGCTCCATAATAGCAGATTTGCTTGTAAAAGCATTACCACCCCTAGATCTTTCATCTTTCGTGAGCATATGACTCATATGGGTGTTACTGGAAATGAGGAAATTATGTTTCAGTGGGAGTTTATATTGCTCTATGATTTATTTGGACATATTTATTATGTGTTTTGGATTTTTATTAGAAATATGAAAATTAAGTTCATTATACTTTGCCTCATTAGGTTAAAGATTTTGATCTCACTAAAGTAAGAAAGGACCAGATGGAAATAGGCATGTATAGATGACATTTCATGTAATTTCCATGCTATACATCCATGGTTTGATCTATGTCATTTAGTTATATTGGTATTTGTGACCAATGATGTGTTTAGTTACGTTTTATTGTAACGAAAACTTCTTTGATCCTTATTAATGTAACTGACGAGGTTGTTTAAGTTTACTCCTTTTTACGATAGCAATTCTGGAGCGCATAAAGTCAAACACATTTGTTAAGTTACATATGTGGCCCAGTGGGAGATTGTTGGAATTTTTAACAATATGGGGCCACACATGTACTAATTTAATCTGTTTTTTGCTATTTAATTAGACCGAGATAAGTGATGTGTAAATTTTGGTTTAATAGAGTAATTATAAAATGGCTATGGACAAGATGTATAGATACCATGAAATAATTTCCAATTTGATGAGGGGTCAAATTGGAAATATCAAAACGTTGTAACCGACCAGGGGTTTTTGGTCGGTTACATAGGGGTTGTGGTCCCCAAGTCAGATCATTCCTCACGTCAGTATTCTCTTATCCCTTCATAGAGAATCTTCTCCCTGTTCTACTAATATACAAAGTAAAACCAGAGGAAAACGTGATTCATCTAGACTTGGAAGATCAAATCCGTCAATCGGTATTCAATTATGGATCAAGGTACGCTTCCGCTTCTTAAGTGTTAATTCTCTTGCATTGAAATGGGAAATCGATGTATGGCTTTTAAGTTTTGAGTTTCTTTTTTCTCAATATTGCACCCCTTGAAGTCTTTTTGAGCGCATGTTTTTCATATCGACTTGATGTTTATTATTAGCTATGAATTCAAACTTTTTGGTCACACTATAGGAATGAGTTTCGCCTGAAGCATCAGACGAATCAAAAGAGCTGGAAAGAGTTTGAAGAAAAGGGATAAGAAGGAATAAAACTCTTCATTTAATATCTTTACATATTATTTAATGCATTGATGCCCAAATCACAAGGTGCCATAGTATCACTCTCCAAAGCCTCGAACGCTGCAAAAAGAAAGAGTAAAGAAAACAAAAACAAAGAGACAACAAACAAACAACCATGCATGCATGTGTGAGTAAAAGATAAGAATTTGGAAGTGATTTGGTGTGTGTCTAGTTGTCATCTACACGTGCTGATCTGATCTAATCTTAATTTTATGAACAAAATATATTAAAGTGATATATATATGTTTGTTTGGAAGAAATTAAAATTGGAAGATCGTCAAGGCATGGTGAAGGAGAGTAGAGCTGAGGCAAAGCTTGGGGTTGGAGTGGAAACCCTTTGGAGAGCTTTGGTTAAAGACTTGAGATTTATAATTCCAAAGCTGATTCCAAACACAGTGGACAAAATTGAGCTCCTTCATGGGAATGGTGGCCTTGGTTCTGTCTTCCTCTTCCATCTTGCCCCTGGTATGCTATTACTATCACTCACTTCTTTTCATCTTAATTAATTATTTTGTGACGTTGTTGCTTTGAAAACTGAGATTTGCAGGTGTGAAGATTATGAAGACTCAGAAGGAAAGGATTGTGGAACTTGACGAAACAAACCATGAATTTGGGCTGCAACTGATTGAAGGGATTCTGTTAAAAACAGGGTTTTCTTCCTTCAAGACAACGTTCAAGCTTTCTTCAATCACACAAAATGAAACCCTTGTGGATATCAAGGTTGTTTATGCGACTCAAAAAGATGAAGATGATGAACATGACGAAGCCCACATGAAGGAAGTGGCAACTAAGCCACCTCTCTCTTTTCTTCACCTCTTGGAAAACTTTCTTCTTCATTCATCTTCCTAACAACTCTTCTTTTTCATTTGTCTTTCTCTTCTTTTTCATTTGTCTTTCTTTAATGTGCATTTTCATCTTTAGTTATATTATATTCTCGCACATGATCAAACCATTACAAAACATTTGATGTATTAATTTCAAATGATTCAAGGCTTTTAAGATATACCAARCTSTTATAAAGATAAAACAAAGTAAGATATCGAAGGACAACATTAGACAGGTGAATAAAACTACTTGCTGAAATAAAATTAGTTCGAAGTATAAACAACCAAAAGCAAGTAGTGAAGTTCAACTAAAACAAATCACCTTTACACAATTTGATAAGAAACGTTACAAAATTTAATTAATTAATTAATCAAAAATTAATTGCATATGCAGTTAATCAACTATAAATAACTAAACAGCATAAAAAATAAAAAAAAAACAGCATAACAAATAAAAAAAAAAACAGCATAACTTTAAAAAGATATAGAGAAAAGGATTACATTTTAGCGATATTATTTTACTGAGACAATCCTCTTACCGGTGAAATCAAATAATCTATACCGATCTTTTGAACGATATTCATTCTTTTGATAGATTCATGATCAAATAAAAATATTTTTTTTTTTTGCAAGATTAAACCACTCACTGGATATCCCTTACGAAATCTTAATAACATAAAATAGATTGATCCATGCAAAATAACAATAAATTTGCCTGTGTATCTACATGTAAACATTATTTAATTTACTAATTCACCAATGTATATTAAGCGGGGATAGCTCAGTTGGGAGAGCGTCAGACTGAAGATCTGAAGGTCACGTGTTCGATCCACGTTCACCGCAAATTTTTTTTACTTAGGAAATATTACTATAACATCAATGACAGTAAATTTAGTGCGGAGGTAAATTTGGAATTGTATCTTTTTACTTAGGAAATATTACTATAACATCAATGACAGTAAATTTAGTGCGGAGGTAAATTTGGAATTGTATGACAACCATGGAGAGGTGAATAGAATTACTTGCTACAATTGAACAAAAATTCAAAATTATAAACAAATTTAGTTTGAAAAAAAAGAAGACTGAAAATTTCAATACAATTTTGACAATGTTTATAATTTATATATAAAAATAAAAGAGAAATATAAAACATAAATAGAAATGAGAAATAAGAAATAGCAATTCGGTCCTAAGATCACTTTTTCCTTTTCTTTTTTAACAGTCGGAAATGTAATAAAATTATGAAATTATTGAAACAACTTCTTCAGAAGACTTCTCATATCCTAGAAAAAAGAGCTTGGATAAATTCGGTATAAGAAATTGTACATCACTTGTCACCTAATTTTATTATTTATTTATTTATTGACAATACTTGTCACCTAACCTACTACTTAGACAAGTTATCAACCAACATGAGACTATGACGCATATATTTTCCTAAAACAAAAAAAGAGTTAAAAGAGCTTTAAATTTTAACTCCATAAATCAGAATTCGAGTTCGACCGCTGCAGTCTCGTTTTTACTTTATCAGAGTGGTTTACTTTTTTTTTTTCTTTTTGAGTTATGTTTGGCAAATGACATGTGGGGTGGGGGATCGAACTCACAACTTCTTGATTTGAGATATATGTTAATTACCGTTGAACTATGCTCGTTTTGACTTTGTTAAATGAGTACTGAATCTTTATTATAACTTTAGTAGAATTAATGGGTTTTACGTCTAACTATGTTTCTTGTTTCTCCTTCCTTGACAACATTCTCAAAATTGTATAAAAATTTTAGAAACAACCAAAATTTATTTCTTGTTCCCATTTTCAATTTGTTCCAAAACCATAAATAAAAATATTGTCTTATCATACTTGAATTCTTGGATATTAAGGTCATACAATTCATTGTTCTTATTTTTTTCGTTCTCGTTTCCAATTTGTTTAGAGCATAAATGAAAATATAGTTTTATCCTTCTTGAATCCATAGTTGTTAAGGTCATACAACTCTATTTTTCTTTATTAAAAAGAAAGAAAATAGAAATAAGAAACGCTAACGTTACCAAACAGGTCTATAACATTTTGGTCCTTACTTTATCAAAAATTTAGTCCTTGCATTTTTTTAATTTTCATTAATGTAGTGACATTTATAAATGCATGTTGGTTGGCAATATAGATTCTATTTCTTGTTTTTAGATTTGATTAAGTGAATTTGTGTTTGTCAACATTTGAAACATTTGCTTTTTAAAACTGTTCTCCAATTTTGTGATCGAAAGCATGGAAATTCTAAAACCAACCTTTTTTATCTTTGTGTTTTCAAATTTTGAACCTTAAACTTTAAAATTAGAATTATATTAAAAAAGATTAAAACTTTGATAAATATATTATTTGATGTTATAAACCTAAAAATAAAATATGTACAATATAATATATTATAAGTTATACAACATTATAAAATAATAATTATATAGGATTTATAACAAAAATGTTAATAAATTAATTAATATTATTTTAGATTAAACTAAATATTTAGTTGGTAATTTACTAGTTTACAAATATATTGTTAAATACTGTTGAACAATTTTTTGAATTGAAATTTAATTTTAAAATCTCCTACCAATAATATATTTGACGTTTTTCTGTTTTCTGATCACCACCCAAATAGCTCAAATGTATTAAGCAAGAAACGAAAAAGAGAAGACATATTATCCATTGTATTATTCTACGACGATACCAAAATTTGACTTATAGATGAATCTTCTTTTTTGACCTAAAATTATAAAACGTCATTCATTTCTGTATTTGATTTCATCTTCTAATGTTTTAAAAGTTTTAATTTGAGCTTCAATTTTTTAATGTATTACAAAAAGATCTTTCGACAGTAATTTCTATTATAAATGAAAATTTTAAATTTTCAATAGCAAAATTGAAAACGTATACCGACATTGAAATCAAATAAATTATACATAACACTCTTAAGCGTGTCGGTTTGTTTCAAGATTTGTTCAGGCAAATTTGTTTCTAGATTTATTATAACATTTTCCATAGGATCGATGGCAAGAAAATAATAGTCTAGAGTTGTCAATTATATTTTTTGTAGAAATGACAAATTAATTCGTAATATTTAGATTAGCCTCATGAAAATTGTATATATTGATGAGGTTTTTCCTCGTAGATAAACACTAATAGAATTTTAGCTTTAGCTAGTTGGGATTAATAAGAAACTACTGATTTTATTTGGTGGATCGACTTATGATCCACTAATTTATCCACTAAATTAGTGGGGACTCATATAGCTTATGCTAGATTAAATCGTATTTTAAGTAGTATTAATGAACCTTTTTGAAGATGCATGAAGAACAATTTATTGGAAATGACACAGCAAAATAAGTAATATCTTTCTTTTATTACTTATATTTTACTTAGTATTAATGTAAACGTTTTAAATAATTAATTCATTTGTTTGTAATAACGTTTTAATTAATTTATTTAGTTAAAACGTTTTCATGCTATTTCCTTAACTAGACTTGTTCTTCTCCAAGAACTTACAAAATAAATATTTTGGAGAGATCTCGTTTTTACAGGGAGTTTAAAAAAACCCAAACTTCTTTTTGAACACGTTATTCAATTCCATTCCGCTCCACACACACCAGAGTTAGAAATTGTATTAATCTTGAAGAGCAAACGACAAGTAAACGATTTAACACTATTGTTTGGGGGAAAGAATACCCTGGACCCGTGGAGGACAGCCATTGGTGCCCCAAGGTGACCATGAGTCATGCTCCAGCTCGGACCGCCGAGATCACCACCACTAGCGTTGACAGATACTAAGTATGAGGGCCGAGGTGAACCTGGCCGAGGTCCGACCTACCGGGAAGCTCGGTGGGGGCCGATGTGAGCTACTGTCAGCGGCGTGATTATCGGGTGTAACCGTCGGTCCCGAGATTACCGGGTGTAACCGACGGTCCCGAGATTACCGGGTGTAACCGTCG
>NW_019104510.1:571798-582213 GCF_001995035.1 Momordica charantia
CGATGTGAGCTACTGTCAGCGGCGTGATTATCGGGTGTAACCGTCGGTCCCGAGATTACCGGGTGTAACCGACGGTCCCGAGATTACCGGGTGTAACCGTTGCGAGATTAGCGGGACTACCACACATAAGTAGAGGACTTCACTCCACGATCAGGGACGATGATTTCTGACCTCGAACTAAACTGGGAATCCGACCTATACTGACTTGATCGTCGGAGTGCTCACCTTTTTGTGCAGGTCCGCCCAAGTATTCAGATCGGTCCGGAGGCCGAGTTCGAGCTGCAATCTGAAATACACTGTTGTGCATATCCTTGCATAAACAACTATGATTTTGTCGAAATTGCTTTCAAGACAATGAGTTTATCCACGACCCTAAAAGCCTCCTTCGTTCTTGCACAAATGATTAACTCTACTTCCTCACTTAGCTCCAAGAGGTTGGGTGGAGGTCCTAGTAGAAAAGTTATAGATTATCTTTTTGTACTGTCTTTACTTCATTTTCTTCATTGATTGTGTTTATCACGTGAATGTTTCCATTTTATTCTTTTTATTATTTGTTGTTTTTATTTACTTTTTTAGATCCTAATCTTTTACTTTTTCATCAGACATTTTAAACAAAATTAAAATATTAAGGATAAAATTGCCCAAGTGATGGAAGATAATTTTTCTAAAAGAATGCACCTCAAATTTACCATTTTATTACTATTAGTTTAAAATAGTTTTATCATATTTATCTCTTTTAATTTATCTAATTTTATCTATATTTCTAAATACTATTTTTCAATTTTTACAAATTTCTCTCCTGGATTTTTCATCCCTCTAATTTTCTCTAACTTTTCCTCTCTTTTTAAATACTATCACTCCCTCTTTACAATTTCCAAATAAATTGAAATAAATGATAATTTGAATAAGGAACTTAGACAAGTGGAGGAAAATAAAGTAAAAAGTGAATGAAAAAAAAATAATGACATGACTCGAAAAGATAGATGAGAATTAGTGGACTTTTAAGAGATTTGGAGAGAGAAAATGAGAGATAAATGACAAAATTATCCGAGAGAATGAATAATATTGAAGGACAAAATAGAGAGATAAAGTTTCTCCATACTTTACGTTTTATATGTAGTATAGATAAGTCCTAAATTTTAATGAAAACTAATATAACTACTAAAATGTTATACAAACGTATAGGTTTTTTTACCCGATTTAACAAATATCTATTCTTTGATTAATAATTTTTTAATTTATTTTTTGGTAGATACAATTTTAATATTTTACTAAAATTTAACAAAAACATTCACATGACAACGGCCAAAGTTATCAAATTTTATTTTATGTGGTATCTTTAATGCACTTTTTGCTATGCAATTAATATCTTACTATAATTGCATATAGTACCGTATGAAAATAATGGTACATCTAGCTTAACGTCAAAAATGGTCAATTGGCCGTCCTATTAATAAAAAATAAATTATATTAAATCACATATGTATTTATAAAGATATTATTATTTTTTATTTTTCAAAAATACCACAAAAGTAATTTTTGGTTCGTCTCGTCTCATGTGATGATCAATTTTAAAACCTATGCACTATTTTTTGTAATTTCCTCTGAGATCTTTAAGTCATTTTCAATTTGACCATCTTTTAACTTGTAATTTTATATATCGTGGATGTATTATTGAAAATTCTCACTGTGTTTCATTAAATGATTGTTTCATTAATATATTTCGACATGTGGGTATGCCAACTTGAATATGTCGCTGAAAAAAATAGATTTTATTGGTAGTATATTGAGTTTTAAAGATGAACAAGTTATTTAAGTATTAGAAATATGCTAATAAATAATAATTTAATAATTGATCAACGTTTTCATGATAAATCTCTTTCAAGGAATAATCTAATTTAAGAAAAAATTTAAGAATTTTAAAAGACAGTTCCACTTTCAATTGGTTGTGTTTTTGTCTTTGGAAGACTTTCACGAAGAGATTACTTTGAAAAAAAAGATAATGTAGAATATTTCACCTTTGTAGAAATCAACGATTACTCTATTTCTTCTCAACTAAAAACACCAAAACTTGGTATAAATGGATCATAATTCATCTTTACCTAAAATTTTTAGGTTTTATACGTAGAATTGACCCATCAATCTTTGAAATGATAATAAAKACATGTTTGAAAGTGATTTTGACAGGATCAAAATAATGTTTATCGTTTCTTAAAATTATCGTAAAATATTATATGATAGATTTGCACTTTTGTTATTCTCAAAATTACTTTTATTAAAAATAGTATTATTTTAAAATGATATATTGATAATTTAAATATATTGTCTTAGATATTTTATCCACTTAACTAGGCCGGGAAATGGCTACGTCTCTGCACAAGAAAAGGTTATGTATTCTACCACCGACACTACATTTTAAGAATTTCTTCGGGATTTTTTTTTTTTTTTTTTTGCTCTAATTCAAATTATAAATTTAATCAATCACATTCGATAATTAGGCCCACAATCCCCACTGTAATTAAACAAATTGAAAAGAAACGAAAATGAAAATGAAGTTTAGAGGGGAAATTGGGTGCATTAATTGGAATGCTATTTATATAAATTAATTAAGTGCTATTCCTTTAACTGATAACCATAAAATTTATTATTTTATTTGACATCTAATTTCCAAACTTGCCTACCTGTTGTGCCCATATTTAGTTATGTCATTTTACATTGCTTTTCTAAGGGAAAATCCAAAAGTCTAGTTTGGCTGCCTTGTGACCAAAGAATATTCAAAGCTATGATACTTTGGGAACATAATCTAATTAAATCATTCCTCAAATTTTATATATAGTTAAAAAATTTTAACGTTATTGGATCCCACGTAGTTTTAAAATGAAACTGATGGTAACACCTAGTGACCACACCAGGATAAGAAATCATATGACCGTAAAATAAAGAAAAGAATTCCGCCCTCATAATGACGTGGTCCAATAATGTCTTACTTCCTCATTTTTCTCTCTTTTACAATGTCTCATCATTTTTTATTTCTCTTTTTTTAACGTTTTTTTATTTCCATTCACAAAATCACAAGCAACTCTTTTATTCATTTGTTTTTTTTTCTAATGTATCTTTCTATATTTAAAAAAACACGAGGAAAAAAATGAATGGAAGGACAATTTTTCTTTTTAAAAGGTTCAACTTTCTACTGCATCTACCTTTGCATTTTGAAAAGAATAACAAATTTTGTTTGTTGCAAAGAGAAAAATATAAGTTTTTTTTTTTTGTAACAATGAAGAAAATATATTCTTTTTGAAATATAAATATATGGTATTGACACGATATAGTAAGAAACATACAATAAATTTGAAAAAAAATGATACAGTAAATTTGAACTAAAAAATACAGTAAGAGATTAAAAAAATGAAGGTGAAGCAAGAGAGAAAAATGAGAGAGATGAGATGTGATAGCGAGAGAGAAAAAGAAGAAGAGAAACCTTTATTTTATTTTTTATGCTATTTGGCCAAATGGGTGTTAATAAAGGAGCAGTGTACTCCTGAATCTTCGGTCGCAAAGTTTTTCTCTCTAAAATAAAAGCAGGCAAGAAAAAAAAATACTTATTAACGCAACAGTTCAAAATATAGTTTAAAATATATATATATATATATATATTATATATATACATACCCAAAAAGAAAGGGAAAAAGAAAAAGAAAAAAGAAAAAAAAAAGTTATCTGTAGGATTTAAGAAGAGCGCCACAAGTGGAACAAATGATGGCCTTCCAGAAAGTGGAGTACATCGGAATCCGGCAGAATCTGGTGGAGGTTTCCATGTCCGCCACCTTCGCTCCCCGTCCGCACCGCGAGCACGTGCCGGCCACCGGCCTCGTCCGCCGTACCTTCCTCTTCTGGTCCACCAGAAAACAGAAGCACACCATTTTTTTCTGATCTCCCTCTGAAAACTGTGTGTCTATTTTGGCTCTCTATTTTGCTACACCCACCATCCATTTATTCCATCAATTCATTGCAATGTCAAATACCCACTCTGCCCTTCCATTTCATTCATTGCAATGTGATTTTGTATAACTTTATCCATTATTGTTATTTTCGCTTATTAACTTCATATAAATCATTAAGATCAATAGATTGAAATAAAAGGATCATTTTTCGAATGTAAAGTGTTTAACCATTTTTTAAAAAGATAATAACAATTTTTTTTTCCTCTGAAAATGAGATACAAAATTAATAAATGTATTGATATTGTATTTATTATAAAAAGAAAATATAGACAAAACTTGCAACTTTTTTTTTTTGGTTGAAATTTGGAATTATGAATTTAAAAATCAAAATTGGGAAGATAGAAATTACATTAAAAGAAAAAACAAAATATCTTCCATAAGTTGAGAGAAGAGGAAGAAAACGCAAAAAGGAAAGAGATTGAGAGAAAACGTGGGCTGTGGGCTGTAACACGACGGTTTTCTGAAGGAGACGGCCCAACTATCCAGGCCCATATTCGTTTCCGGGGATTTCTTTAATGACAAATGAAACGACGTCGTGTGCTTGATGTGCGTTTTTAAAAAATTTGCGGTGAACGTGGAYCGAACACGTGACCTTCAGATCTTCAGTCTGACGCTCTCCCAACTGAGCTATCCCCGCTTCATTTACATTAGTGAATTAGTAAATTAAATAATGTTTACATGTAGATACACAGGCAAATTTATTGTTATTTTGCATGGATCAATCTATTTTATGTTATTAAGATTTCGTAAGGGATATCCAGTGAGTGGTTTAATCTTGCAAAAAAAAAAAATATTTTTATTTGATCATGAATCTATCAAAAGAATGAATATCGTTCAAAAGATCGGTATAGATTATTTGATTTCACCGGTAAGAGGATTGTCTCAGTAAAATAATATCGCTAAAATGTAATCCTTTTCTCTATATCTTTTTAAAGTTATGCTGTTTTTTTTTTTATTTGTTATGCTGTTTTTTTTTTATTTTTTATGCTGTTTAGTTATTTATAGTTGATTAACTGCATATGCAATTAATTTTTGATTAATTAATTAATTAAATTTTGTAACGTTTCTTATCAAATTGTGTAAAGGTGATTTGTTTTAGTTGAACTTCACTACTTGCTTTTGGTTGTTTATACTTCGAACTAATTTTATTTCAGCAAGTAGTTTTATTCACCTGTCTAATGTTGTCCTTCGATATCTTACTTTGTTTTATCTTTATAASAGYTTGGTATATCTTAAAAGCCTTGAATCATTTGAAATTAATACATCAAATGTTTTGTAATGGTTTGATCATGTGCGAGAATATAATATAACTAAAGATGAAAATGCACATTAAAGAAAGACAAATGAAAAAGAAGAGAAAGACAAATGAAAAAGAAGAGTTGTTAGGAAGATGAATGAAGAAGAAAGTTTTCCAAGAGGTGAAGAAAAGAGAGAGGTGGCTTAGTTGCCACTTCCTTCATGTGGGCTTCGTCATGTTCATCATCTTCATCTTTTTGAGTCGCATAAACAACCTTGATATCCACAAGGGTTTCATTTTGTGTGATTGAAGAAAGCTTGAACGTTGTCTTGAAGGAAGAAAACCCTGTTTTTAACAGAATCCCTTCAATCAGTTGCAGCCCAAATTCATGGTTTGTTTCGTCAAGTTCCACAATCCTTTCCTTCTGAGTCTTCATAATCTTCACACCTGCAAATCTCAGTTTTCAAAGCAACAACGTCACAAAATAATTAATTAAGATGAAAAGAAGTGAGTGATAGTAATAGCATACCAGGGGCAAGATGGAAGAGGAAGACAGAACCAAGGCCACCATTCCCATGAAGGAGCTCAATTTTGTCCACTGTGTTTGGAATCAGCTTTGGAATTATAAATCTCAAGTCTTTAACCAAAGCTCTCCAAAGGGTTTCCACTCCAACCCCAAGCTTTGCCTCAGCTCTACTCTCCTTCACCATGCCTTGACGATCTTCCAATTTTAATTTCTTCCAAACAAACATATATATATCACTTTAATATATTTTGTTCATAAAATTAAGATTAGATCAGATCAGCACGTGTAGATGACAACTAGACACACACCAAATCACTTCCAAATTCTTATCTTTTACTCACACATGCATGCATGGTTGTTTGTTTGTTGTCTCTTTGTTTTTGTTTTCTTTACTCTTTTCTTTTTGCAGCGTTCGAGGCTTTGGAGAGTGATACTATGGCACCTTGTGATTTGGGCATCAATGCATTAAATAATATGTAAAGATATTAAATGAAGAGTTTTATTCCTTCTTATCCCTTTTCTTCAAACTCTTTCCAGCTCTTTTGATTCGTCTGATGCTTCAGGCGAAACTCATTCCTATAGTGTGACCAAAAAGTTTGAATTCATAGCTAATAATAAACATCAAGTCGATATGAAAAACATGCGCTCAAAAAGACTTCAAGGGGTGCAATATTGAGAAAAAAGAAACTCAAAACTTAAAAGCCATACATCGATTTCCCATTTCAATGCAAGAGAATTAACACTTAAGAAGCGGAAGCGTACCTTGATCCATAATTGAATACCGATTGACGGATTTGATCTTCCAAGTCTAGATGAATCACGTTTTCCTCTGGTTTTACTTTGTATATTAGTAGAACAGGGAGAAGATTCTCTATGAAGGGATAAGAGAATACTGACGTGAGGAATGATCTGACTTGGGGACCACAACCCCTATGTAACCGACCAAAAACCCCTGGTCGGTTACAACGTTTTGATATTTCCAATTTGACCCCTCATCAAATTGGAAATTATTTCATGGTATCTATACATCTTGTCCATAGCCATTTTATAATTACTCTATTAAACCAAAATTTACACATCACTTATCTCGGTCTAATTAAATAGCAAAAAACAGATTAAATTAGTACATGTGTGGCCCCATATTGTTAAAAATTCCAACAATCTCCCACTGGGCCACATATGTAACTTAATAAATGTGTTTGACTTTATGCGCTCCAGAATTGCTATCGTAAAAAGGAGTAAACTTAAACAACCTCGTCAGTTACATTAATAAGGATCTGAAGAAGGTATATAAAATGTAAGTATTCTTATGTATTTTGTGAAAATGGAAAAGTCACTTGCATAATTAATGAAAGACATTATAATTTTGTATAATTATTTATTTTAATTATTTATCTTCTTTTTAACTTAATAGTTTTTAAACAATTATTATTTAAAAGGTTTTCACCTTGTAATAAAATGTAATTGTCAAATAAAAATAAGTGAAATTTAATAGTAATGTTGATGATAATTAAGTAATATTTTTTTTAGAATAATTAAGGAATTAAATTTACTTAAGATAGTAAATAGTGAAAAATTAAATAAATGGTTGATAACATTTTTTCTATGGTAAAATTTATGTTGAATGAATATGTATATTCTTGTTTAAATTTTGATAAATATTTTAAAAGTATTTTAATAGATAATTGAATATTTATTTTAGAAATTAATCATTGGAAAAAAAATTGGATGGATAAATATATTAAAAATATTTTGTATATCCTTAAAATGATATTTTTCTAATTTCATAAGAAAATTGACTTTTGTAAAATAATTTAAATGTATTTTAATTAAATAATTAGTTTATAAATTATATTTTTTTTAAAAAAATTAAAACTTAACCAACCGAACACAAGTTTAATAAAGTCAGTTTAACAAAATACAAAACACAGACTTAACAAACACAAACTTAATAAGCTTATTTACTGCGCCAACCAAACCCACACCTAACAAACTCAGACTTAATAAACCAAGACAAAACAACGAACCAAACACCCCTTCATGCGGTCAACGACATTTTTATTTTATAAACTAAATCCAACTAACTATTTAAGTAAAATAATTAAATCTAAAAAGGTAGGAAAAACATTTTTGGACACTTTTGCCCTTTACTAAATTTACAAATTACAAATTATATCATTAATATATTATTACAAATATTAAATTAATTATTAATTATCCATACTATAAATGCATGGAATATAAAAGGTTAGAATGCAAAAAGTTTTCCAACAACATAAAATTAATTTTTTCTTTAATTAAAATTCATACTAGAATTTCAAGAGTTTTAGAATTTGAAAGGCTTTTGTAACCTTTTATCCTCTACTACTATAAAAATAGGCTTTCTTCTACATGTTTTTCACAAGTTTCAATACTTTTTTATTCTTAGTAACTTCAAACATCTCTCAAAGATGATTCAATCATGAAAACATCTCGAGATATTTGTGACATATTCATGAAGTTGCAAGGGAGGCATATTAGGTTTGTGACATTACCATTCCACAATTTTACAAAGTTGAATAATAGTATATGTCGCAACGTCATCACGACGCGGAGCGGCCGACGTCATCTCCTGACAGGTCTCTTTCGAGATTTGGGTTTGGAGTCGCCACCAATCATCTACGAGGTGTGATTGGTCACCTATTTTTAAAAAGTTGGTCTACGAAAACAGAATTTTGGTTCGGGAGTCGACTGAGTGTAGGGAAGGTGTTAGCACCCTACGACACCCGTTCGAAATCGGTACCATACTTTGTCAACAATTATCCTATTATACTTTGGTCCAAAAAGAAAAATATTTTGTGTTTGATTTTTAAATGTCCCAAATTTATTGGTTCATATTTTATAATAAAATATGAACCAACAAGCATGAGTGGCGCAAAGACCATTAGAAAAACAAATWATCACCTCGAGAATATTAGAAAGATCCAATTTCTGTCATTGGGATTTTCGAAATAATTATTTAGTAGAAAAGAAAAATTAATAAATAAAAAATAATTTTAGTGTAGGGGCCATCAAGACTTGAACTTGTGATGTAAGAGTCCATAAATAAATTACTTACCCATGTGCCAACATCCTAAAATATTACTTAATATTTTATATAAATGTTTTAAAATTTGAAATCTTATAAAAACGAAAGTTTTTTTTTATATTAAAAAAAAACATTTTATCTAAAATAGTTGTTTGGTAAAATAATGATATAAAAAAACATTAATTTAGGCAAAGCAAAGACTTGAATCAAAGACATGTGAATTACTCCTAAGTAACCTACCACAATGCCAACACCATATGATACAACTTAGTATTAATTATTATCATACAAATCTTTATTTAAAAAAATGTTTAAAATAATAATAATAATAATAATACTAAAATGAAAAATAATAATAATAATAATAATAATAACAATAATAAATTTATTTTATTTTAGATTTGAAATTCCTCTAACAAACTTCYTTAAAACAAAAAAAACGTTTAAAACAAACTTGTTTTTAAAATCTAAATAATCAAATCATATTTAAAACAAATTTATTTTAAAAATAACGAAATCATATTTCTTATTAAAAATAATCAAATCATATTTCTTACTTGTTTTTAAAATTTAAATAATCAAATCATAGTTAAAACAAATTTATTTTAAAAATAATCAAATCATATTTTAAAAAAAATAAATTTTAAAATCTATCAAATCATATTTAAACAAATTTATTTTAAAATATATATATATCAGATTTAAAACAAGCTTATTTAAAACAAATAAAAAAAATCAAATCATTTCTAAAACAACCATTTTCTATACCACGTACTGCAGTGAGGAAATTCTGGGTGTGCCCGCGGGTCTGAAACCGTGAAGGAGCACTCGAGGTCGGATTCAGGTGGTCGGTGATCCGTGCGTCGGTTGTAGAACTTTGCGCTCGACTACTGTGGTGCAGGTTGGTTTGAACTTGTGATCACCGGGGGACGTGTGTAGTCTGTGTATCGGCGGGGTTGCCGGCCTGGGTGAAGAGGAAGAGAAGATGATGATAGAGAGAAAGAAGGAAGTGAATTCTTCTCTGTATGGGTTCTGTCCGTCTTTCCTCCCCACTGCAACCCTCCTTAAATACACCTAAAACTAACGATAAAAAAGAAAAAGGGGAAGATAAGAGAGAAAAAGAGGGAGGAGAAGAAGGGGAAGGGATACACGTATGAAGGAAAAAATCAAAGGGGAGAACTGTTTTTTTATCTTAAAATCAATTTTAAAAAAACCAATTATTTTCAAATAAAATCTAATTTTAAAATTTGATTCAATTAACACTTTACATTAAATTTTATAATAAAGTAAATTATGTTATTTTAAACTAAATCAATAAACATAAAAAAATAAATAATAAATAATAAATAATAAATAAATTAGTAATAAATTAAAAAAAAACGAAAGCGAGCCGGACCAAATACGGTGTCTACAGCTTGCCTCCCTTTGTGTATTCTTGCAGAAAAAGGGTAGATAAAGGCAAAAGACAGAGTATTGGGAAAGCGAGGAAAAAAAAACAACGGACCTGGCTTGACACAGGCTTCGACCACGATCTATCGGGTTCGATTTAACCAACAGAAAACTAAAAAGTGACGGACCTGGCTT
>NW_019104510.1:591599-617534 GCF_001995035.1 Momordica charantia
ACTGTACTTCTTTCTCCTCCAGCACAATGGCTTTTTCACGAAGGGACATGATTTCTGTTTGTAGAGAAGACATTTGTTGTGATATTTGATTGTCTTGCGCCCTCAAGGCTGCTTGTGAGCTCTCTTCGTACTTTCTTCTGTTAGGGTCCCGAACCTCTACTTCTAGCGGTCTGTTTTCTTTCCCCTGGCAACCGACCTCCCTTCTTGCCTGCTGTAATTCCAGCTCAATGTTTCAAGGTATATTTTGATTGAACCCTAGTTGTAGTCTTTCTTTAGCTGATGTGGGGTTCCCTTCTCGCAGCTTGTATTCTATCCTGCGAACCTTCCGCTGAGTGGATTGATTTGGGCTCATTTCAGAAAGAATTCTCCTAGTGGGAACCTCTAGCTTTCCTTTGCCCTTGTCGGTTGGTAGGAGAACCACAGTTTTTCCTCTACTCGAATGCCACTGTTCATATCCTTCAAATATATTATCGTGGTAATTGCCACTTTGGATTCTGACAATCGTCTTCCACGCCTTTACGACCTCCTGAATTTTGTTTTTGCAAAACCCAATATCATAGGCAAATTCAGAGTTTCTTAAGTCATGTGTGGCGGGGATAAACTGACGTACCCATATCTGACGCAGTACCATTAATGGGGCATAAGATACACATCCCCATGGACCCAATAACGGCAGACTGTGAAATTTACCACACCTATACATCATAGGTTTGGTTGACATCCATCGGGCTTTCCACTCTACGTCTTCTGGCCTTAGTCCTGCAAAGAAAATGCTCCACTCTTCTTTTCCTGGGTGAATTTGACTCCAATTTGCTTGGTTGAATTCAAGCATGGGATTTTGTAATCTACTCCACGATCTTGAAAATTTGACCTGAGGACACTTGAACTCTGGTGGACAATTTATATGGCTGAGGATCCAAATGTATAGCAGCTGAGCACAGCCTATAAATTTCCCTACTCCTCGCGATCTGCAAAAATTTAGTGCTCAGAAGGTTTCTGCCAGGATGGGTATTACGAGATTAACCCCCATTTCTACCTTGACAAATAGCTTGACCACCCGCTCTTCAACGTACCCACTAACTTTAGGGAATAAAACCAAGTTAAATAAGCACAGAGCTAATAGCGATAACTCCTTTTCTTCATTAACGAACCTCTGCTGAAGACTCAGGATATATTCTATCGGTAAGCATGTGTTTTCTCCCTTCCTTTTCACATGTTTTTCAATCTCACCAGCAGATATCTTCCCTACAAGCAGCGATACTGCCCTTTTCAATGTAAACCCACCATCATAGGAACAAACCTCAATTTTCTCTTGCAGTGGTATTTGTAAGAGGGTGTGGTATTCCTCGATAGTTGGGGTTATATCCATTGAGCTAAAAGTAAAGCATCTATAAGCCGGATCCCAATGTTGAACTAATGCTCTCAACACTGAGAAGTTCACTCGCACGTACAGGAGCTGCGCTATGTGGCCATATTTTTTTATGAACTGGGTCTTTCTATCTGGTCTTAAACCCTCCCATAAACGTTTCAAGGTATCCAACTGATTTTCTGGAAACGTTACATTTTGAAATGACATGATTACATTCTGTGATAATGCGTCACCATGAGTATGTTGCATGTTCTCTGACCATTGACGGACAATTTCTTGGTCTTTCTCTCTCCACTCTTGGGTAGGAACCTTACTGGAACTCATACTTTAATTTACTATCAATATTAATGATTTAAGACTTAGGTCAATTTTGGTAAAATTGAAAGAAAATAAATTTAAAGGGAAAGTTGCGAAACTCTTTTTTTTATTGTTGTAAAAAAAACGATTATTAAGTGAGAGAATGTATGAGACTCTTTTAAACAAATCACTTTATTAACACCAACAGAAACAAACTAAACAAAGAAAAAAGTAAATAGCAGAAATCTGATGTTAAAATGAGTGTAAAGTTAATGCCTACACAACCTAGAGGGAAGCGGCCCTCAAATCTTCCATACGCTAAAGTTGGTCTATGAAAACAGAATTTTGGTTCGGGAGTCTGGAAAACGGAATCTGCTAAATTTTTTCTTACATTGAATCAATCATTTATATATGCTTGGATATTGATAAGATATCGATTTTTTATATGGATCTATTTAGTTCGTTTAATTTGTGCTCGAGCCGGATGATGAAAAATTATCATGTCCGGTTCCACTTTGTCAACAATTATCCTTAGTGTAGGGGTCATCAAGACTTCAACTTGTGATGTGAGAGTCCATAAATAAATTTCTTACCAATGTGCCAACATCCTAAGATATTACTTAATATTTTATATAAATGTTTTAAAATTTGAAATCTTATAAAAACGAAAGTTTTTTTTATATTAAAAAAAACATTTTATCTAAAATAGTTGTTTGGTAAAATAATGATATAAAAAAACATTAATTTAGGCAAGCAAAGACTCAAACCAAAGACATGTGAATTACTCCTAAGTAACCTACCACTATGCCAACACCATATGATACAACTTAGTATTAATTCTTATCATACAAATCTTTATTTTAAAAAAAATAATAATAATACTAAAATGAAAAATAATAATAATAATAAAATAAATTTATTTTATTTTAGATTTGAAATTCCTCTAACAAACTTCCTTAAAACATAAAAAAACATTTAAAACAAACTTGTTTTTAAAATCTAAATAATCAAATCATATTTAAAACAAATTTATTTTAAAAATAATGAAATCATATTTCTTATTAAAAATAATCAAATCATATTTCTTATTTTAAAAATAATCAAATCATATTTCTTACTTGTTTTTAAAATTTAAATAATCAAATCATATTTAAAACAAATTTATTTTAAAAATAATCAAATCATATTTCTTATTTTAAAAATTATCAAATCATATGTAGACAAATTTATTTTAAAATATATATATATATATATATATATATATATATCAAATTTAAAACAAGCTTATTTAAAACAAATATAAAAAAAATCAAATCATTTCTAAAACAACATTTTTCTATACCACGTACTGCAGTGAGGAAATTCTGGATGTGCCCGCGGGTCTGAAACCGTGAAAGAGCACTCGAGGTCAGATTCAGGTGGTCGGTGATCCGTGCGTCGATTGTTGAACTTTGCGCCAGACTACTGTGGTGCAGATTGTCTGAACTTGTGATCACCGGGGACTTGTGTAGTCTGTGTATCGTCGGGGTTGCCGGCCTGGGTGAAGAGGAAGAGAAGGTGATGGTAGAGAGAAAGAAGGAAGTGAATTCTTCTCTGTATGGGTTCTGTCTGTCCTTCCTCCCCACTGCAGCCCTCCTTAAATACAGCTAAAACTAACGATAAAAAAGAAAAAGGGGGAAGAGAAGAGAGAAAAAGAGGGAGGAGAAGAAGGGGAGGGGATACACGTATGAAAGAAAAAATCAAAGGGGAGAACTGTTTTTTTTATCTTAAAATCAATTTAAAAAAAACCAATTATTTTCAAATAAAATCTAATTTTAAAATTTGATTCAATTAAAACTTTACATTAAATTTTATAATAAAGTAAATTATGTTATTTTAAATTAAATCAATAAACATAAAAAAATAAATAATAAATAATAAATAATAAATAAATTAGTAATAAATTTAAAAAAAAAACGAAAGCGAGCCGGACCAAATACGGTGTCTATAATATATGTCAAGCAATCTTCAAGAATGAGCATATTTACTCTAAAAGATGAGTGTATAGTAAGTATTTGGATTTTTTTTTTGTTACTATTGTTATTTTTCTAATTAGTGTGTTTTTTATTTGGAATGTTTCTTTTTTTTAGCAATTTTATTTAGTTTAGGATTTGGATTTTTCTTTTTGTTACTAATGTTTTTTTATTGTTTAGTGTACTTTTTTTATTTGGAATGTTTCTTTTTTGAGCAATTTTATCTAGAATATTTGTTTAAAATATAGATAATTACAAGCTAACTCATGTTCTTATTGTTGAAAAAAAAAACAATCATAGAAGTCAATACATAAAAAAATGTTTAATTAATAAATTAATTATAAACAATAATTTGTATAGAATCTTAAAAGGTGGAATATAAACTTTTGGTCATTTTATTTTCTAATAATATAATTTGAAGAATTTTTCTTTAATAATTTTAATTATAATATAAAATTAAATCAATAAAATAATTTATATTTAGTTAAAAAATTCAACATATATAACAAAATGTCAGCTCTAAACAAATATTTAATAAACAAACAAAATATTAAAAAAAATAAAATAAAGGACCCATATTAGGTTGAAATAATTTAAAAATAAAAATATTAAAATACCTATTTACTTTTTTATTAATATATAATTTTTTCCTTTACTTTTAATTTATTTATTTACAAAATATATCATTAACAATTAATTATAAATAGTACATTTTATTATTAGTAATTAGCTGTCAATAATAATAAATATATATAAAAATTAATCTTAATTATTTTTAAAAATAATTATGCTTAAAATATTTTACGTGAAATTATATAAAATTTAAGCTACCTTATAATTAAAAAAAAAAATTTACGTGCATTGCACGTGGTAATACACTAGTTTTTTAAAAGTACTCAAATAAAAGAATTAAAACAACCCAAAGTTAATTAAATATTTAATTATTTGATAAAAAAATTAATTTATTTAATTATTTAAATAATTAATTAATTAAATGTAAACTAAATCTAATTAATTAATTAAAACAAATAAAACATAATTAGTTTTTTAATTGTTTAAATAATTAACTAAGCCAAAAAGTGGCAGCAAGGAGAAACTGGCCAGAACACAACAACAATGGCATGAAGTTTAACAGCGGCAAGGACGTAACGTAACCACGGCTAATGAAAAGAGAGACAAAGACAAAAGAAAATTAGCATCTGGTTTGGTGGAAAACTCGGATTCTATTTTTTGTTTTCAGATTCACTAAAAATTGAGTGAATATACATTGGACGAGATTCGTTTTTTAAAACTGTTTTCAGATTCTGTGATCCAAAACGGTAGAAATTTTGATTCCAAAATTACAATAAAAACTTTGATAAAAAATGTTAATAAATTAATTAATATAAGTTTAGATTAAACTAAATATTTAGTTGTTAACTACCTCAAGTTTACCCATTTATTATTAAACACGATTTAATTACCAAATCTTCTATCAAACATATATCTCAAAATACTAAAAACAAATAGAGAATTTATTGCAGGTGTCCCTATTTGTCACTTGGTTTTGAAAAATGGCTAGGTGGTTTTTGTTAATAAAAAGTGTCCATTCCGATTTTTCTAACTGTTTTACAGGTTTGATTTTGACAATCTTATCCTTTCTATTTAATTATTATTTCCATAATCAAAATTATACTCTCTCTTACATTTTCTTGTTATATTATCTCTCTTTTCCTACATTTTCTCTCATAGATTTCAGAAACAATTTATCTCTGTTTTTAAATATATATTTGAATATAACATAACATAACTCATAGACGATAGCACATAGAGTGAGACACGATCAATATCGCGATAGAGACAACAGAATGGATGGAAATTGAGCAATGGTGACAACAAGGCGGGTAATGGATGAAATTGAGCAAGGGAGACAACGGTAGAGCAGCAACGTGGGTGACATAGATGTAGGTGGGGCGAGGAATTGATGAAATTGAGCAAGCTTGTATCCTTAAGGGATACAAGCAATAAGGCGGGTGACAAAGCTATAAGTGGGGTGAGGAGTGTCGGAGGGTAAAGAAGAGAGAGGTCAACGGTATGAGTTCAAATGTAGAATTTTTTTTTTTTTTGGTATTAATTGTGTCACAAAAATAAACATTATATGTTCACCTTATTTTTCAAAGTATCTGTTCATTTTAATTTCAAGTATTTGTTCATCTATTCATCGTATTTGTTCATCTGTTCACCATATTTGTTGATCTATTCACCATATTTGTTATATTTGTTCATATGTTTACCATATTTGTTCATCTGTTCACCGTATTTAATGTTCATCTGTTCACTGTATTTGTTCATCGTGCTTATTACTGTATTTATTCGTATTTGTTCATCATGTTTGTTACTCTATTTGTTTCCATCTTTGGTATTGGTATTTTTTGTTTCTAAAATGATTTTCTTGTTTAAATTTTGGTATCTCTATTTCTAAAATGAATTTTTTTGTTTAAATTTTGTTTTAGATTTTAATTTAATTAATATTTTTTCCTTTTAGGTTTTTTAGTAAAATTGTCTCGTAAAAATTTTTGAATTAAAAAATATAGGTAAGATTCTCAAAATATTTGAATGATTCATAAAAATATATATATATATATATATATATATATATATATATATATAAAAGTATGATTCTCCTATAGAAAGGGTAATTTAAAAATTTAAAAATCATGGAAGGGTAATTTCGTACCAAAAAATTAGTTGAGATTTTCCTATTTTTAAGTTGGCTATTTTTCAAAACTGAAAGTTTTTTGGCGATTTTTTGAAATGACTTATTTTAAATAGTTATATCTCTTGTTAGTCCAAATAAATAATAAACTTTGATTTTCATTGAATCCTTTATTTTAACATTTATGTTTTCTGATTACCAATCAAATGCACCCTTATATATCGGAGACTAGTTTTGCCACTTGGACAAGACTAGTTCGTCCAAATAAAAACAACAATAACTTCTAATTATTTTTTAAAATAATTATATTTAGAATAATTAATTTAATTTTTCCAATAATTAAAACATGTCTTAAAAATAAGCTTTGGTTCAGTTCAATAATTATTTTGTTTTAAATTTTATTAACTATTTATTCGTTTTTGGTTTTTCAAAAATATACTTTTAAAAACTTACTCAAATTTTGAAGGAAAAAAAATCTGGAAACTCATATACTTTTTAATTTAGTTAGAAATTTAATTTCTTTTTAAAAAATTAAAATGACAAAATTAAGAAAATTAATTTGGAATAAATATACAAAATATAATAGCTACAAAATGAGACTAAATTATTTAATAGTGTTAATAATTTCTTATTATGAAATTTAAATAAAGCTAAGAGGGGTCCCATGGTCTAGTGGTTAGGACATTGGACTCTGAATCCAGTAACCYGAGTTCAAATCTCGGTGGGACCTTAATTTTATTTATTTTTATAAAGCCTTTCATTTGCTTCTCTTCGATGGAAGTTTTATTTTTCCATAATGTATTCTAATTTTTTTGCCTAATTCTTTTTCTCCTTCGATGCCTCCCTGTGATCCTTCTCTTTAGCTAATGTGAAAGAAATTTTCATGTAAATTATATATTATCATATACGTTCAAATCATATATCAAGATGAAATATAATTTAGACTTATATTATTATTTTTTTGGTATCAAATGTTTTTGTATAATTATCAAATTTTCCATATAAACTACAGGCTATTAGAATTAGAAAAATATAAACTGTGGCATAATTATAATGAGATATAGAATGAATCAGTAGAATTTAAATATCTAAAATCTAAAAGATATCAATGCGGTTAATAAATTTTAGATCATTTCAAAAGGTTAAAAAGAATATTTTATCAATTAATATCTATTTAAAACGTGAATAAACCTCCATACAAAATCAAGTCATATCCTAATTTTTAGACCTTTTAATTATTGGCATAAAATTAAATCATTAAACTTTACTTTTTTTTTTTAAACAAAATCACATTTATACACAAATCATTCAGGTACGCATTTAGACATCAATTTTTAAGATCGAAATTTCAGAAGTTGAAAGTAAAAATAGAAATATTAAAAATCCGTTTAAATAATGAATTTGGATGGTTGTATTTACGTAATTTGTAAATATATCTAAATAATAAAATGTTGAACTTAATGAACAAATGGTCCCATGGTCTAGTGGTTAGGACATTGGACTCTGAATCCAGTAACCCGAGTTCAAATCTCGGTGGGACCTTTTTCTTTTTTATTGTTTATATATTTTACATTTTGCCTCATTTAGTCACTTTACACTCCCTTTCGTTCAACAGTAAATTATTTGATATATAAATGTCAAATGATATTAAATTATATATTACTTTAAAAAAATATTAAATTACACTTTCGTTGTTTACTTTTAAAATTCTCACAAATTTTGAATTTTTATATTAATTTAATCTATATAATAGATTAAATAATTTAAATCTCACGGACTATTCATTAACTATCTTTTATACCCACTTGAAAAATCCACCAATTTCCTTCTTCTTTTCCTTTTTTTTTCCAGTGCTAAGCTCTTACAAATTGTTCCTATTATTACTGTAGGATCAAATTTGTAATTTATCCAAAATTTTATCTTTCATTTTAGCCCTCATTTTCTACGTAACTTTTGTTTTAGCCGGTTTTTTTTTATATATATTCACATTTTACCCTTTCTTTTCTCCAAAATTAAAAGACATCCCTTTTTAATTGAAATATATTTTTAGACTGAAAGGAATATTTTGTTACATAAACTTCATAAGTTGTCTATAATTTTAATAATGTAAATATATTATACTCTCTGTTTTTTTTTTCTTCTTTTCTTAGATTTTGTTGGTATATAAATTTATCCTTTATAATTTAAAAAACTTTTACAGTTTCCAGCCAAGTTATTTGAGTGTGATATAGATTGAAATCTAATATTAAATTTATCTTACATGAACATATATAATTTCAGATAGATTGTCAATCTGAACTAGGTAGTAATTTGTGTTTACGTTGTACCCCTTTCTTCAATTATTTAAGTCTCTTTCCGCAAGGGTGAGTGGTTTCTATGTTAGTTTTTTATTGTGGTGCTTCAGAATTTTGTCCAAATAACTAAATCATTTTTTCTAGTAGATTTAAAGAATGGGTGACTTTCCAAGTTGCTCTTATACATATATTTTCTTTTTTGTCCCTTCTCACTTGAAACCACTTAATACACTCTAAGTATTTGAACCAACTTACTTTTTTCACATTTAATGATTTAATAGATTTGATTTTATATTTCTATCAACTAAATTTTAGTCTTAAGCTGGACCATCTCTCATTCTTCCGAATTTTTCTTTCAAGAGTAGCTGGGACCAAAACAAGGTATGATTTTAAAGTTGTTGGGAAATTAGGCAATCCAACAATTTCCCCTTCCACGTTTATATCTAGTTATCTAACTCAATCACACAACACAATGAGAAATATAGAGAAAACAATAAACGACACAAGTAAAATGAGATTGAATACAAGCACTAAAAAATATATCTCCTAGATATTAACTCCGTAGAGGTCCCAACAAAAGCCCATAGCTTCTAAGTATTTGAACACAATGTACTTAGGTACAATAATGAAAAACAGTCACATAATAATTAAGATCTAAATTACCCCAAAACAACGATCTCGATCTGACCTTTTTTGTTACTGCCAATACCCGACTCGCTGCCTCTGATTTGCTACACAAAATCCCCTCAAAAGGCTGCTTAATAATCACCCATGACTGCCCCTTTGATTTGTAATTAAATCCACGGCTCAAACCTAAACGAAAATCAAAAGAATCCTTTTATATTTGACGTAGTGTCTCAACGCTACAACCATTACAACATCATTCATCTGCGTGCGTCCCTTTTTTCTTTTGAAATTTTGTTGCAGTGCCACGACGTTGTGCTCTTAGCCAAAATGACCTTGCAGCGCCTCTCTTCCATTTTTCATTCCTTCGACATCCCGATGCATCCCGACTTGCCCCTGACTCGTTCCAACGTAGATTTGGCTCCACTAATCCCAACAAAAGTCACTCAGGTGTCAGTTCATAACTACTCTACTCTATCCCATCTCATCCAATGCATTACAATAAATATTCATTTACCTTACGAAAAGAAAGTTGGACGCCTCTCATTGTACATGAATGATGTTAACAAGTCTATTATTACAAGACCATCTGAAGATAAGGATATGACATGAGTTCTAACAATACGTTTATGTCGAATGAGTTGGGGCGTGATATTGTCGTGGATATTCTCTTTATGGATACAAACATCGACCCAGAGAAACGTTTTAAGTGCACCAAATTGGTAAATGTGTGAAATTTAGAAATGGTGAAAGGTGGAATGTTTTGTATTTCAATTTTGAAATATTTTATCTTTACTTATAATTAATTATAAAGCTTTAATTGGATTTAAATTTCAAAAATTTTATAACTTTTTCACCCTCCACGAGTATAAAATGAGTTTTTTTCTTGCAATATTATTTCACCAACATAATTGAATTACATCATCTGTTGATTTATAGACCATTTTTTACTATAATTATTTTTTCAATAGATAGTAATATATTTTTTTAATCTTTGATTGGTGAAAATTTAAAAAAAAGAAAAGAAAAATTACGTGTACTTGCACTGGCAATACACTATAGATATTTTATTAATATCTGTTTATGTATTTTAATGATTAGTTTGTTCAAAACTAAATATTATTTTTCTGGTTATTTTTTATTTATTTTTATGATGCATTCAGTTTCAGATAAGCTTTGTTCTACGGATGAGGCGCGCCAAGGCCTCTCTGCAGCTACCAAACTTCCATTCATGGCGTTTCCTTTATCTCCAGCCGTTCTCTGTCGCCGGTTATCTTTCTCGGCTGCTCCTCACATTACGAAACACATTTTTCTTCATACGCATTGCGAAGCTCGCTTTAACCGCCCCTCGATTCTCCCCAAACTTTCTTCCATAACTGCAAGTACCTCATCAATGGTTGGTTCCGATTTCACTCTAAAGTTGTTTTAAATCAACATTGTGAGTGCTGTTTGCCTATTCAATTGCTTGCACAAAAGCCTTCTCTAATTTCTCACTTGTTCCGGTGAGTTTAGTTGCCTATCTTGGTGGGAAGTGTGTGGCGATTTTCAAAGCAGATAGAATTTGTTTTCCTGGAAATAGATTTAAGTTTCTGTGTAAAAGGAAAAGAGAGAAATCGTATGAATGTGCCACCTCTATTGACATTTTGAAGTCGAACTTTGCTTTTGTTAATCTGTGCTAGTCGATTTCGTGTAATTTATCATGTAGAGAAGTATCCAGATAAAGAAATGATGCTTGATTTCACTAGGTTGGAACAGTTGGTTAGTGAGCTCTTTCATACATTCAGACATTGTCCAGGAAACTATTTATACACTGTTGATCGGACTGAGGGATTGGTTTTCTTTTTATTTTGTGATCCTGAGTTTCTGAATAGAGTTTCAGCCATGCAGGAATTAGAGGACCAACATAACTGTCTCCAAAAGTCATGTATTTCAGCCTTTGAACGTGGAAAGAGGGAAATTGGGAAGTTAATTACTTTGATCCTTATATGTATCCAAGTTTCTTCTCCATTGCCCTTGTTGAGTTGGGACTTTCAATTGATCCATCCTGCAGTGGCAGTACTTTATTCGCCTGATACCAAGGTTCCAAGAACAGGAGAACTTGCATTGAGGAGAGCAATTCCTGCAAACACAAGTATGAAGGCGATACAGGTTGTTGCTGAGATTCTACTATGTACCTTTTTTCTTTTTATGGTAATCATTAATTTCTCAGCCAAACTGTTTTTCCTTCTAGGACTCTTTAGAAGAGCTATCATATTTGCTAAGGATTCCTCAGAGAAAGCCTTTTGGAACTATGGAGGGCAATGTGAAGAAAGCTCTTAAGGTAACATATTGATATAACTGTACTTCTTCATTGATGTAGTACATAAAGTAAAACCTGAACCAGAAGATCATCGCTTGTAGGAATACAATTTCATTCTTTCCTTAATCATTAGGTGTCATTTATGAGTTCACTTCAGTTTTACTTTTGTTTCCGCTTTTATTCCTCATTTTGATGTAATCATGTACATAATAGTTGGAGCACTTACATGTTCCAATTTGACTGTCTTTTTTTGGCTGATATCAGCTGGCAGTTGATGAAAAAGACTTGATTTTGGGAAGTATACCACCAGACTCGAAGGAAAAAGGTTCATCATTATACACAACTCTTATTGATGGCAAGGTACATAAGGGCAGAGCTCTGTTTAACTTGTAAATCTGTTGAATATCTCCACTTATTCTTTCTTCTAGAAAACTAGTGTTGATTGAAATTAAACGAGGAGATTGTAACAAGCCTTTGACCTAAGAAGTATGTACAGAAACATGCAAGATGCATATGACATTAACAAACCCCAATTGTACACTTTTTATTTATAAAAAAAAAAGAATAAATAAAGAAACCAAACATGTCTAGGATACATAATATAAAATAATAACATTTCATTCTTAACTTTTATTTATTCTTATAAAGCATTGACTGTTTCAATGATGTGCCTGCAATGGCGCAATGTGTCATCGAATTATTGTAAACTAAAAAAATCATATCAATGAATTTAAACTCCTGTCAGGATTCATGTGCTGTACTGTTTAGTGCTTTTTGAACACAATCCTCCGCGTAAAATGAGGTGTTGGTGCTTCATAAAATTTGATCATCATGATTTTAACCTTTTGGAGTTCTCTCTAGCTATCAAAATTAAGTTTTCAAAGGTCAGAACTTAATATGTCTTACACTGACTTTGGTTTGATAAATAGGTCTTTCAGCTGTTTAACTGTCCCAGAAAACAGTATGTCGTGGGGTGATTTTAGTGGCTAGATAGAATGATAAATAAGAATTGAAGTTATGTGATATTGGAATTACAAATTTATACAAACTTAAAGTCCTATTCTCTCTTTCTTTATCTTTCATCTATGCATTTGGTATTTATTTATTTTTTTTCATGATTAGGTTTTGGTTAAATTTATTGATCGTTCCAGAAACTAGATGAACAAGATAACATTTCTTTGATTCTCAGGGTGGACTGCAAACTCTCCTTGAAAGTATTAGGGATAAGGACCCAGATAAAGTGTCTGTAGGACTTGCATCATCACTTGATACTGTTGCAGAGTTGGAATTGTTGCAGGTTAGCATGTTAAACTAATTAAAGAACTACCCAATACATTCCATGGGGAAAATGTTGCTTTGTACTCGGTAGAGATGTTGGAGTTACATCTTCTTTTAATTTTTGGAAGTCTGCTTGGTTTTAGTCTAGGAACAATATTATCTGGCTCATGTTTTTTGCTTTTCATGTGGTTCATGTCGTATATTTTCCTTAGCATTCTTTTCTAACAGGCCCCTGGATTGTCATTTTTATTGCCTGAGCAATACTTGAAGTATCCAAGGTCAGTGATTGTTCCAATAATACTTGATTTCCTGTTTGAACATTGCTTTTGCACCCGTATATCCTTTCTTATGACCCTCAAACTGAAATTTACTAGGATTAAGGATTAGCTTAAAAGAGTCAATACAGATGGTTATTGTCATGATACATTCACGTATTTTAGTATAGCAAAATATAAAACCACATTTCAAACGAGGATTTACGTCATAAGCCTTGTTGTACAGATAAATATCCCTAAACCAAACTTGGTTAGATTCTGTGTCACAGTGGTGACATTATACTGCTAAAATCCTAAATGTTCTGCTATCCTAACTAAGACATCGTGGTTCATTTAATCTAAAATAAATACGACAGATGTATTAATCTTAGACCGACAAATTATACAATTGATTCCTTCAATGGATTTTGCATTAGGATGACTCCTTCGTTTCATGAAATATTGCTTTTTGTAATCTTGATTGCCGTGAAGAATGATTTAAAGACTCGTGGTTCAGAATGCTGATACTCGTAATTTATTGATTCATGATTTAGCTCACTATTTGAATGTCTGACTTTTTTTGGTAGTGCTACCTCTCCATATTTGCAAAAGATAATTGAGATAAGCTGTTGGAGCTATTTTTGCATTTTGGATAAATGTATTTAGTCTAATATTACCTCAGATTAGTGGGTTATTACTTGATATTATGATTATTGCTTCATGTCAAATGTGCTTGATAAATGACTTTGATTTATATATTATAGAAATGTAATGAACATTCTCCATGAGTTGTAAGAGTCAAAAGTCAATGTCTCTTAGTGATCTGTAGGTTAACAGGGAGAGGAACTGTTGAATTTACAATTGAGAAAGGAGATGGTTCAGCTTTTTCCCCACAAGCAGGTGGTGAATCTAAAAGTACAGCTACAATTCAGGTTTGTTGAACCTTGATTAGTTTTGATGAACAAGTTTTGGTGCTTCTCTTGTGAACAATTTTATATTTAATTCACAAGATATATTCTCCCATTCTAACTTGAGCTTGTCAGTCTTCACTTGTGATCACCAATATTTCACATAAACAAAATTGGCGGATGAAGTCATACTGATATTATTGTCCATGTATCCAGGTTGTTGTGGATGGATATTCAGCCCCGTTGACAGCAGGGAACTTTGCAAAACTGGTAAGGTAGTTGAGCTTCAGCCCCACTCAAGCTAAGCGTACTTGAAGGATGTCTTTATACTGCTTTTACATTTTCATTGATGAGTTAGGTACTTAACCATATAAATGAAGAAAACTTTACAAATGGCGTAAAAATATTGTGTTAATCACCGATTAATTCAAAAGCTTAAATTGATGGGTTATGGTAAATCTAATTTCTATTGATACCTTAACACTCCCCTAACTTGCGGGCTTCAAAATTTGCCCAAGACCCAACAAATGGGAGGAAATGATGCTACAGGAGTTTGAACATAGGACCTGCTCTTATACCATGTTAAATCATTAATCAACCCAAAGATTTAAGCTGACGGGTTAAATTTAATCTTTTATAGATACCTTAACCTAACCTACTGATTGTGCATGGAAATTCATGATGTGTTTCATGTTATCCACTGAATTTCAGGTAATTGATGGAGCTTATGATGGGGCAAAACTCAGCTCTACTAGTCAAGCTGTTCTTTCTGAAAATGGTATTGATAAGAACGAAGGCACTAGTATTCCCTTGGAAATAAAGCCGTCGGGACAATTCGAGCCCTTATACCGGACAACCCTTAGTGTTCAGGTTTTGTTCATAATTGCCTTTGAAAATAACTTATTTTCCTTTTTGTTTTTCTTATATTATTTCCTCTACATGGAAGGACGGAGAATTGCCAGTTTTACCTCTGTCTGTGTATGGAGCAGTTGCCATGGCACATAGTGAAACTTCAGAGGAATATTCTTCACCATATCAATTCTTCTTCTATCTGTATGATAAAAGAAATGTAAGTTTGATACTTTATTTTGTTGATGTATTTATTTTCAAGCAGCTCTCATTCAATTCAAAGTGATCACAAGTCTGCATTTTCTTTGTGGTAATGCAATTCATATATTGGCAGTCTGGCTTGGGAGGACTGTCTTTTGATGAAGGGCAATTTTCAGTTTTTGGGTAAATAGTTTGACCTCTAAACCTTCTCTTCAACCTTTGAAGCTTCATTAATCTCTCTCTCTATACTCTTATTATGATTGATAGATATACAACTGTTGGAAGAGACATCCTTCCTCAGATCAAAACTGGGGACATAATTCGATCCGCGAAACTCGTGGAAGGTCGAGACCGCCTCATCTTACTGGATGAGAATTGATTCTCTCTCTTGTGTTCTTATCAAAACCAGATCTAGCAATTGGTTCTGTACATTTCTTGATTTTTGACTTGTGATTGTTTCATTTGTATTTGTTGGTAAAGTTTTGTTGCTGGTGAAATTAACTTGCAACTTAATTAATATTTATTGATCTTTTAGACTTTGAGTATTGTGAAGAGGTGATGCTGGTTGGCGAATCTCAGCATAATTTAAATTGGTTGAGACTTAAAATATATATTTTTGACCAAAATAGTAAGGTTGAAATCCTTCCTTTCTATTGGTATTGGTGTTGGTTTGGCGGAAGAAAATTACTTTCTTCCTCCTTGAAAAATAAATGGAAAAAAGTGCTATGGTTTGATTTGATGTATCATATTTTTAAATCAATAGGTTATAAAGAAAAATAAGAACGAGAAAACAATTTATAAAAACTTTTAGAAATTAAAAATAATAGAAACTAGTTTGTAAAACAGGTTTTAAAACAAAAAATAAAAATACACCAAAACAACTCCATTGTTCACTTGAAAAATAAATAATACCAATAATAATAAAATTTAGTGAGATTTTAGAAACAAAAAATAGATTTAAAAATTATTTTAGTACAACCAAAAATAGAAAACAAAATCATTATAAACAATCTAGATTTTCCCTTTGTTTTTTTTTCTTTGAATTGAATTCTCATAATTTGCTCAAGCCCCTCAACTTCCCTAGTTTGAGCCCTGTTAAAACTGAGTAATAACTTTTTTTTTTTCACCTCAAAGGCCAATTAGATATTTGTTCAAGACCTGTAATACACGTATTTATCTTTAAAAATTTTAAAAGAAAATATAATATTTGTCAATTCTTTTTTATTATTTATTTATTTTTTCTTTGAGTTGCCAATATTTTTTTATTATAACACCACGTAGATGTAAGATTGAAACTCACGATTTTTCGATTGGGTATAAAAACAAAAACAATAACTAAAGTTACTTAAAATGATTATAAAGAATATGATTGGTCTATCAAAATCATGAGTTATAGACATCTAAGTTAAAAAGAACTTAATAATTTAAAATCGTTATTGTCCTTAGAAATTAGCCGATGCAAGAGTATAGACTCGACGCTAAAATTATATATACATATATATATATACATAACAACGTAAACTCACAAACATTACGAAGATGTGGAGTTCCCTGCAGCTTAAATTTTATATGCAAATTCCAAACGAGGAAAAATAAAATAAAATGGTTTATAATTTATGTAGATTTTTGAATTGATAATTGTTTTTAATAATTTATTGATACTCACAAGGTGGAGATATTTGAACTACATGTCGTTTTCATCTTGATCAAGTTCGTCGGGCAATACTTTTGGGCCGAGTTGGCCCATGTGTGAATATCTGGGCTTAGATTCGTAGTCAGAGATTCCCACAATCACTTGTGGCCGGGATTCTTGAATCAGATCCGTCACAATCACAATCTCTTTTATTTTACTTCTCAGATTTTTCTATAATAAATATTTGGTCAAAATGTCCTCTATTTTCAAAGTAACAACTTCAAATTTTAATAAGTAGTTTAACCTAAATCCAAACGGATGAATTCGAATCTCCAGCCCATAGGTTATCTTATTATTTCTCTACTAGTTTGAGATTCAATCTCCTATTTACTTTTTTACTAAAAAAAATTATTAAAATATAATATTTGAAAATTTACCGATCATAATAGAATCAAAGTATTAAATTTTCATCGACATTTCTACTGTATTGTGTAAAAATCGATAACATGTAAAAAATATCAACATAATAATAATTAATCATCTTAACTCATTTAGAAACAATGAATTACTTATTTGTTAATTTAAATATTTATTATCAATTTTGTCTTTTTATAATAATTTTAAAAATAGATATTGATATATTATCAATATTTCCATGGAAAATTTCAGCTCCATATTTTCGTCATCAAGGTTTTTAAAACCTTGGATGTAATATTCTAAAAAATTGCATTTTTAATTAAATATTATTCTCTTTTTAAAAATTCAGAGACATTCTGTTTTTTCTCTCTTTTCATGGATGAATGTGATCCACTCACGGTTTTGTGTACAGTAATTGGCCGTCTAAAATCCTCTCCTATCAACGGAGAAAAAGTTCCGCTGCTTCGCTAACATCGTACACCCCATCAGCCGAAAATTTGACACCCTCATCATCACTGTCCATCAACAATCACACGCTGATGCAAACCGATAACAACGTAAAATCGGCGTATACGATTTCACCAAACAACCATCGTATATAATTTCCTTTCTCTTCATCGTTCCAACTCGGAGTAACGTCGTCTCGCAACTCAGTTCCTCCCGAGTCGAGTCGCGATTCCGCTCCGACGCGGCGCCGGCCATGGCTTCGGTCCACGCCACAGCTCCTCAGAGGTTCCCTTCCTTCCCCAGAGTAAAACAAGCGGCGCCTCATCCCAAAACAGTCGCCGCCCCCAATTTCCACCGCGCGCCGAAGCTTCCGCAGAGTTCGGTTTTCTCGATAAGCCGACGGAGAGAGAATTGGGCGTTGAAATCGGCGGCGGACGAGCTGGATGTTATCCCGGTGCAGACCGCGGATTGTACGGACCAGCAAGAGGGCGTTGTGGTGAGCCGGGTGGAGAGGGAAGGCGTGGAGGGAGAGCTGGGGAGTCCCGTAGGGGGATTCGGTGAGCTCTCGTTGGGTGGCGCTGGTGAAATTCAGGGGTTTTCTTCTTCTGGTTCTGTTGGAGACGGCGGTGGAGGAGGGAACGAGGAAATTGAGAGGCTGATGATTGATCGGATTATAAATGCTACAATTGTTCTGGCGGCGGGTTCTTATGCTCTCACCAAATTGCTCACCATTGATCAAGATTATTGGCATGTGAGTGACCCTTTTCAATTGTTGTATAGTTTTCTTTCTGCGATTACTTCATTGTTGGTGGAATTATCTAGTGAGAACCGCTTTGATGAAGCTAGTGTAGTGAATATAACTTGAATATTCTGTAAGAATGTTAGAAAACTATGTTCAATCTTAACGGGAGCAGCAGAAACAACTAGTTATTGATGAGGTTTTTTGGTTAACAAAATGGACGGATATGTGGTGAATGGTGATATCTGTATTCTGTATCAAGTTAGCTTAACTAACAGACAAGAATGAATTGGTTAATATTAGGCTGTAATTGATCTGCTTCAGCGAAAAATGGAAAAGCTGAAGAAGAGTTGCATGCTTTGCTTAAGTACCTTAAAGAGTGGTAAAAAGGCAATTATAGAGTATTTTTGGCTCAAGTAGTTGACTGTGAAGCATTAAGAAACACCCTTAAGATTGTAATTCCAAGTGCTGAAGTAATTTGTTATCAAACACTTTTTACATCAAGCCTTTGGTTAAAAGTTCTCATTTTAAATGCACTCTCAAGCACATTCTTAGTCTCATAATCCTTAAGGTTAAGCTCCATAATTTCATGGTTATATGAAACTGGTCCAAATAATTCCCCACCCCCAGTAATTCTTGCTACTCGTGTAGAAGTTAAAAATATATGATCTGATTGGCATAATTCGGGAAATTTTTAGTATAAAACAGTGCAGTGAGGGATACTCTTCAAGTAAATTTCACTTCAAAGTTCAAACGAGTCATCAAAATATATATTTTTTTTTTCTTTTTAACCTGCAGGGGTGGACACTTTACGAAATACTGAGATATGCCCCTCAACACAACTGGAGTGCTTATGAGGAAGCTCTTAAGGCTCACCCAGTTCTTGCTAAAATGGTGATTAGTGGAGTTGTATACTCTCTTGGAGATTGGATTGCTCAGGTAATTTCATACCATCAAATTTTTACACGCCCAAAAAAGCTTCTTTATGTGGCAATGTGAAGGGGTTTTCTCAAATATGACTTTCTTTTGCAGTGTTTTGAAGGAAAACCTCTATTTGAATTTGATCGAACGCGCATGTTCAGATCAGGCCTTGTTGGCTTTTCTCTACATGGTTCCCTTTCCCACTATTACTATCATTTCTGTGAGGTATGCCTTCTGAATTTTATTTTCCTTGTACATTGTTTTCAAGATGTCTCTTTACCTTAAAGGCAGACTTCAATTCGTTTGAGTTATAGAAAAATATTCCAGTCGCGTTACTTACCTCTACAGAAAAACCCTCCATGTTGTGTTTTCCAGGGTCTTTTTCCTTTTCAAGATTGGTGGGTAGTTCCTGCTAAAGTAGCATTCGACCAAACGGCATGGTCAGCAGTTTGGAACAGTATTTATTTTGTGGTATTAGGATTCCTGCGGCTCGAGTCCCCTGTTTCTATATTTAATGAACTAAAGGCGACATTCTGGCCTATGCTTACCGTAAGAGATCCTATCTTTTCTCTGAATGTTTACATTTTTCTGAGATTAGTGAGAATAAGACAAAACACATCCCTGAACTTAGTGGCGCTGATATTCATGCACTATCATTGAAACATTGGAAGACGAGGTCAAAATACTTTTTCACTCATATTTAAGCTGAATGAATCAATATAGGAACTAGGAAGTCCTTGGTCAACTAAAAAAGACACATTCAATATTTTATTTAATGCGGGAGAAGCTCAAATGATATGCTTATACATGTTTCGTCATTTTTTGTCAAGATCCTCTGAACTTATATTTTTATTATTTATTTATTTATTTTTATTAAGGCGGGTTGGAAACTTTGGCCATTTGCTCATCTTATCACATACGGAGTTATTCCAGTAGAACAAAGACTCCTGTGGGTTGATTGCGTAGAGCTTATTTGGGTGACCATACTCTCCACGTAAGCATACAGTAGTATCATTGAGTTACTCATTATATTTTAGAATGAGCTGAATTCAAGTCAAATCTTGTCTCTTGTCTGGCATGTGAACTTGTTGTGCAACATGCTTTCCTTTGATTGTGTAACTAGTTCTCTGATCCTAATGTTCGCTAATCTATCCGGTTGCTAGTTATTCGAACGAGAAATCGGAGGCTAGAATCTCTGAGGTAGCAACAGATTCCAGTTCGGATTCTCTTCCCACAGATTCAACTCAGGTATTTTGGTCTTAGAACACTTTTGATCAACCGTTTTACCAAGTATCAGTGACTGACATAACCATTTCCATTTTTCTTCCCTTTTATCAGGGGTAAGCTTGCAGGAAAGACCATGTACAGATCTGAAGATGAAACCATTTGTTGCTCGGTTCAACTTGAACGTTGAAGAGTATGATCGACTCTCCACATGGACTGCGATCCGAAATGGTATACTCTACATGTATAAATGGAATTGCAGCTGCCAATCTTGATTGTTGTATGTTGTCTAGAAATCTCTAAACTTGATTGTAAATGTCACATTACCTGTCCAATTTTCTCCTTTGATAGCCTTACCACCAACTGTAATATAGCGAAAATATATCAAAATCTTCCACTCATTGGTTCTTCAAGGTTTTTCCATGGTGCTAAGAACCTTCTTAACTTTTAAGTCATCAAACACTGCAGCTGTGGGGTCAATGGAGCTGACGAGAACCGCCAAGGCGCCAAGTCCAAGGTATACTTAGATGTTGTAGAGATTATAGGTCAAGTCATGGTAGCTACTGATTTTAGATATTAGATATCTTACGAGTTTTCTAATACCAATGGTCGTAGAATCAAGTGGTTAGTTCATGAGATTAGTTGAAATGTAGGTGAAACAACTCGAATCGATAGCATCAACCCTATCTTTATGCTATTATTCGTTTTTTTTTTTTTTTGACCTATTCCTTTCTTAAGAAGCTCACTGTATTATCTGGAATGTAGAGGATATTTCTTTTGGATGAGGTAAGGAACGAATAGGATCTCATTGAACATTGAGACCCCACATGTAGTACAAAGCAGCACCATTAATATTCTATCGCATGACTTTTTTCTTATGAGGGATATTCCAATGATTTGGTGAATTGCATATAATTTATCAGCAGAAACTTCTGGTTAAGTAAATATGATATATCTCTCATACCAGGGCTAAATCGGTAATTTCATCCCTCTCATCATGGCTAAAGTTCTCATTTGATCATTTGGAATCTTGTACTCTTGCAAGAAAGATAATAATGAAAGGAAAGGGTCAACTTTTACTCTTGAAGTGCATCAATTTTTATCTTAATTTTTTAATTTTATTAAATTGAACTTGTAATAAGTATTTTTTTTTTCATAAAAATTGTTAAAATCTAAAAAAAATAATTTATATAAAAATTAAGATTTACATAGTTTGATCATGCATAAAATCAATTATTAAATAACCCTTCTAAAATTTAAATTTTTTTTATTTATTTTTTGAATATGACAACTCTAATGTCATTATTATTCTAACATCTCGTCAATTTGATATTATAGATATGTTTTATAACTTATTGTACGCACAAAAGCCTAATGATTCTTTCCATGAAAATCTATAAAGAAGATGCAAATTGTAATATTTATTTAAGGTTAGTGTAAAGATTGCAACACTTAATTCAAGCTTAAGATGCAATTGTTAATTCAAGCTTAAGATGCAATTGTTGATGAAATTAAAAGCTGTGTAAAAATTGATATAAGTTACTAAGTTCGGTGTAAAAATTGATTCTTTTACTAATAACAATATGACTAATTAAATTACAAGTTTAGCCTTTGAACTTTTAGGGTTTGTATCTACTATGTTTTCAAAAGTGTTTAATAAGTTCATAAACTTTTAATTTTGTGTCTAATATACCTTTAAAATCTTAATTTTTTGTATAATAATATGTTCCCAATTGACATTTTTCAAAATTAGACGAATTATTGAACACAAAATTGAAAGGTCAAAGTCCCGTTAGCACAAAATTCTTAAATTTTAAAAACATGTTTGAATAGGTTCGCAACAAGAAACAAAATTAAAACATGGGGTACTAAACTTATAATTCATCCTAATAATAATATTTCCCTTCAAATTAGATTAGATAGAAGCAAACTTTCACCATCCCTGAAGTTCAATTTAAGTTAATTTCTTGAACTAAGTAAATAATAGATAAATTCTCTATGCTGCCTGATGAATAGTGTAGGTCTAGTATTAATATATAATTTATATCATATTAGCTGTCCCCGATGCCATGGCACTACGGACGGATAAAAACCGTCTGCGTGTACCATCTGGACAGCGTCGTGGCGCCCTATAACGACGTTGTCTTCTCGGTCCGTGTGACCTGCAACTTCTGCTTTTCTCCCATTTTCATCCCCGCTTCGACTTCAACGCATCTCGACTCATCCCTAACTCGTTCCGACATCGTTTTGACTCCACCAATTCCAACCACTATCCCTAGTCGATAGTTAGTAAGAAAGTATGATTCTTCTCGAGCTCTTGAAGTCTGATTAGCCTAGTACTAAATCTTCGTTTCCTTATTTGATCTTCAACTTAAAATTTTAGAATATTTACAATTCAATCAAATTAGGACAATAATCTAAGGATGTGATAAGAAATTGCCCAACAAGTACAAAATTTAAATTAAATACAAGGGTACAACTTTTGGACTCCAACAAAAAGTTAATCTTTATATTGCTCACATATAGCATATATCATAGGTAATAGTTACTATTGTCTTGGCCTATGACTTGAAGTTCCCCTACTTCTCAATAAAAAGAACTCCTTTAATTATCCCCTAATATTTTTTTTGACAGGATAATTATCCCCTAATAGCTCATATATATCTAGTAGATTAGCAATTACTCATTTTGTATATTAAATTGGCTGTCAAACATTCTCTTTATAAAATTTTGACATTTGTAAAAAATGAGATGGAAATCGACATATTTGGTCAAAACCACACCTATGCTAGAGATCATTTATGTTTTTAGGTATTGAATGTGACCCAGATATTAAATATCGATCTACATGTCGATACTTTTACATGTCAATGAATTTGGCATGGATATAGGAGTGGATAGATATTTTCATTGTCTCGTAAACAAATTGACTAAATATTTGAAAATATAAAGAAAATACCATAAATAAACACATAATATTAATAACAAAGAATTTTATACTTATTTTAGAAAGGGTAAAATGCTTATCTGTTAATTTAAATAATTTTTATAAATTTTTCTAGAAATATATATCGTTATTGAAATTTTATTGATATTTCCATGAAATTGAGACTTCAATTGGGTAATGTTATCAAACAATTCTTTCTCAAATCACATATTAGACACTAGAATTGATTGTCTTGTCATACAATAACATGGTTCGTGGAACTCATCGAAGAGCCCAATATCGAAGTGGTTGTATGTTCCCAAGGACATGAGACTCGATTGGGGGAGTTCCATGAGCGAGGAGAAGGGAACCCGAGAGGAAGAATCCGATCTTTGAAAGGGAAGAAAATCAACAATGTCACCGGTGAGAATACCGACGATTACACGGACTCTATACCAAATCATGAGCAATGATAAGATAAGAGGAAGATTTGAGTTATCTTTGGTTTTAGTTCGATAAGCTAATTTTAATTTTAAGTTTTTTTATTTCATTAAATTAAACCCTACACCTGAATAAATAGTGGGAGTAATACCAAAATTTTTTCTCTCTAAAAATTTGTTGCTAGACAGAACAAATTTTGTGGGTATATACTTGTTCTTCTAGTCATGTCCCATATTTTTTAGGTGAAAGTTTGAACCTTTTGTTGGTTTAAGATGTTGAAAATAATTTTTTTTTTAAAATCTTTTTCTTAATACCCATTTTTTGTGTGTCAATTTGTTCTTTTCAAAGGATAGAAAATGTTTATGCACATCTACTCAAATACTAATGCATGCTTGTGAAGCCCACAATCACATACAATGGCATTGAAATCTAAGTATTACATTATTTTCTCCACTTGAATTTTTTTTTTTACCCTATCTACATCAAAAGGAATACAATTTAGAAAAAAAAAAGGATTTAATGTTGTAAAATTATTAATGATAATAAAATCTATGTGGGGTCAGTAGCATAAAGAAAAAATTAAAAATAGATGAGGCTAATTAATTCATAGAGGTTTATAATAGGTAGGCTTGGAGTGGAAGTATCAATCACATAGCTAATTGCTTTTGATTTCTAATCCAAAATTAAGCACTAATAATTCAAAGCATTGTAAAGTTGTTTTGTACTTTTTCCTCAGAATGGAATGCAATTAAAAGAGGTGTTTAATATGGGGTAGTTTTAAGATAATGATTCCCATTTAGATAATTGTGGGAATGGTCCCATTTAGCCATAAAAAAATAAAAAATTATTATTATTTAAAAAAAAATATATTTTTAAATATAAAGAAAAAAAAATAATAAAAGCAACTTGTGAGGCAATATAGAGTGTCTCTTGTAGTCAATTTCTTTTGTGACCTCATGGAATATGCTTAGCTATGTCTTATCAATGTAATGAAATTAGAAAATGACACCGACACCCATATATATCTACTTAATGCTATTTTCCTTGTTTAGGATTAAAATAAAAATGATTTTCTATTTTAATTAAAGTTGGCATATTTGTGAGTGTGGAAAGAGTAAGAAATTTAATTCTCGAGATTTGATCTAAAAATCTTATCTGATTTTATTTTCTTTGGAAATGTAATTCAATTGGGGCATCACCCAAGTCTTTGATATACTTTGATTTTAATTTGATTTTGAAAAATCCAAATAGTTTTTCCCTAAAAATAATTTTTTGAGGAAAAAACTAGGGTTTAAAGAGGAAATAAACTAGACTATGACCACTTTGTTTTTTTTTTGTTTTTTGTTTAATTATGCTTATTTATTTACAAATTTCTTTTTTTTTTAAATTTATTTTCAGTTTTGGAATCCTAGCTAAAATTTTAAATTAGAAGTAAATAGTTAAAAAAATTTTGGCTAAGATTTTAAAATTTTTTAAATCTTAAAAAATAATAAAAATAATAATCATAAATTTAATTAATTTTCTGATCTGAATATAACTCAATGGGTCAAAACATTGGTTATCCTAGTTCAAATCTTCATTTCTACTTTTTGTTTTAACTAAAAAAAACTTAATTCATTTAAAAAAGACTAATAACATTATCTTTATTGAAATTAGACTATTGATTTCCATGCAAATCAAACCTCTTCCATGTTTTTTAGATATTTGTATGTAACTTTAATTTAGTATAAGATAAATCGTATATGAAATATGTTGGATAAAATGCTAAATTAATAAACTAGGAGAGAGATGTATCAAGAAAAATATCAGAAAATCATCTTATTAGTGAATACCTTGAAATATAAATGATAATTAGTGTGCTAATTCCTTAGAAAAGAAAATATATCATTTTCCTACCTTCTTTTTCACATAAATGTCCATGAAACAAAATTTCAACAGAAAGCGATATGTTTGTGAGGATCATTTCTAATCCATCCCGTGAGACAAAGGACAATTCATTCTTGAGACCAATAAATAGAAACAATTTCCAACAGATAGATTTGTATTTAACCTCAATAAGAGACATTAATAAAAGTTTAAATGTAAAAAAAAAAAAAAAAACTAATAA
>NW_019104510.1:618279-649542 GCF_001995035.1 Momordica charantia
CTTTATAAATTATACACCAAATTAAGCTAAGGCTGGTGGGTGTGGGTGTTTTTAATCAGTACCTTTACCTGATTGGTTTTAATTTTCTTCTTCCCCCACTTGGTGATGATCATATATCATATAATCAATCATCCTAAGAGTACCAATTTGCACCCGGAATCTGGTATGCTGGCCGGAAAAGCCCATCTCCAATCGACCCCATCATCGTCGTGTGGTGGTGCAACGGCGGCGTTTGAGGGAGGTTTGTGAGGAGAGTGGCGAGGGAAGAGGTGGTGGAGTTTTGGCCGTTGGGGCTGTTTTCAAAATGCATTCTCTTGCTCGACGAGACGCCGGAATGATCCTCGTCGTCGGTCCAGAAGAGCGACGATGGCGTTGGGCGCTTTAGAGCGACGGCGAGGTCGGGCTTGGGGGAATTGGTAGCGTTAACTCCTCCATCATTACCCACAAGTCCTTCAAGCAAGTTTTGGTCATTTTCAAGCAATGCAGCGCTGTAATTGATGCTCAATTTGGGGTATTGATTTAGCCTCATTGAAGGGGGTATTGATCCAATCATATCCTCCATCGAATCTTCCCTCTCATGATCCATTGGCCTATGTGAATTATTCTTCTTGTAAATTCGGCATAGAACCCAATCATCAAGCTATCAACCAACAAAAAAAGACACCCAAAAATTAAAGTTAACAGGTGTAATTCAAACAAAGAAAGGAAAAAAAAAATAAGAAAATTTACCCTCAATGAGTTCTTCTTGGTCAAATCATACCCAGGAGGCTTATTGATGCTGGGCTTATTGTCAGCTAATCTATATTCATGCATGATCCAATTGGTTTTGATCCCTTTGGGGGGCTTTCCGCCGTAGAACACCAGTGCCTTCTTTACGCCGACTTTCTGGTTGTTTCCGCCCGAGGCCAGCACCGGCTTGTCCGTGCCCGTCGCCTTCCAGTAACCGGACGTCGCTGCACGGTTCGGCCGAGCTCCGTTCGGGTACTTCCTTTCTCTAGGACTGAAGAAGTACCATTCTTGTTCTCCAAAAGTAGCTTTTGCTGCTCGTAAAGTAAAAAGGAGAAAAAGAGAAAAACTCATGTTTAGCTTCTTACTCAGCTTTTTTAACATCAATTCAACCGTAATTTACTTGATTGTAATCGATCAAAAGAATAGGAATAAAAATAAAATTTACTCTAACTTATTAATTTAAGCATTAATTCAATACCATATCACGACTAAAGATTAGTTTTAAATTTTTAGGCCGAGTGATGATTTAAAATTAAATTTATAACTCGAAGTACAATTCGTTGAATACCTGGGAGCTCCCAAGGATCGAACTTGTAGAGATCGACTTCGGCGATGATAGCGACGGGTAACGGCGCAGAATTGGCTTTCTTCTTGAGGTAGTGAACGACGAGCTCTTCATCGGTAGGGTGGAATCGGAAGCCGGGGGGCAAATTCGGTTGCTGTGGACCGGCCGACGAGTCGGTGCTCTCCATGATTGGAAGAGACAGGGAGAGAGTGAGAGACAAAATTCAGATCAATTTCCGATCACTGTGAATGTTGTTGTTTTTTGGTTAAAAACGTAGAAGAAAGAGAAGGGAGAAAAGAAAGGAGAAGAAAAATGGTTTTTTCAGTAACTCAAAATGCTGCACAAAACAGGCAAAGCTCATCTTTTAAACGGACATGAAGAGACGGGAAGGATCCGGTGCGGCCGGAATTATGTTAGCGTTTCACAGGCAGCCAATTGGAGACGGCCACGTCAGGAGAGAGGGGTATTTTAGTCTTTTGGAGGCCTGGATTTGTGGCTTAACTGGAGATGGGGTGTGAGGTGGCGAGAGAATTATGATGCAGGCGATAAGCACCTGATGCTGATGCGAAGTATAACTGGAGCCGTTAAAGAGGCGACACGTGTGAGTGGAAGACAGAATCGAAATTTGACACGTGTGAGAGTGATGGGTGGGGTCCACTGTCCAATATTGAAAAGAAAAAAAAGAAAAAGAAAAAGAGTGGGGGAAAATGTGGGTCCCACTGTCCAAATTCCAATGGACATCCTTTTTGTTGTGTAAAATTTTACAGGAAATCTCTCTCTCTCTCTCTCCCTCCCTCCCTCCTTTGAATCCACTGTTTGGAGAAATTCTAATTTTGGGTGCCCTAGTTTTCCACTTACTAATTTTGGTTTTACATTTTTGTTATATATATAATTGAATTTACTAATTAGTATCTCATTTAATAACGATTTTTATTATGTTTCTTTACTTATCTGTCCTCTATTTTTTTTTCACTATTTAAGAATATACTTTTAAGATATTCAATTAACTTTTAATATGCCCAATTTTGAAAACTATTTTTAATTTAACGTCTAAGACTATAGAGAAAAAACAAAGTAATCAAATAAGTAGGGTAAGAAGAATTTAGAAGGGTTTTTAAGAAGTTAGAAAATAAATATTTTCAAAAGCTTAATGGTGAAAGAAATAAAACTTAAAATAAAATGATTATCAAATCAAGTGCAAATTATCAAAAGTAAAAGAAAATTCTAACATTTGGGTATGTAACTTGGACAATTGAATGATGGTAGATTTGCTTTAATATAATTTCTCTAAAATAAACCTAGATGTGAAGTTGGTGAAATCTAAACATAAAGTGAAATACCTCTACTTTTTCTAGACATTTTTTTATTTCTCATAGTTCTAGAAAAACAATTAACAACTTTGAATTAAACTAGATCCACTGGATATATAATCAAAAGTTGTATAAACATATTATTTTGTCAACTTAAACATAACTCAACTTATTAAAATATATATCATCGATCTAACAGACCAGAAGTTCGAATCTTTTATCTTTACACTTAGAATGGAAAAAAAAAGCACAAAAACTATTGGCTTTCAAGCACGAGGGCATAATTATGATCTAAAAAAAATCTAATAAAGAAATAAAGAAACAAAGTTTAGTAGAGAATATATAGGGATGAAAAGATTAAATTTAATCTTAACCTCAGCTTCTATCGAGTCCAATCATAATCAATTTTATTATTTTGTGCTCAAGTCATGGATATTTTAATTATTATAATTCCAAAAACTAATTATTTAAATTTAAGTTTTGGATTTTTTGGGATAAAGTATTTTTTCTTTTTTACCATTAAATTCTTTGAAAAATATGGTACAAAAATGAAAAAAATTAAATTGTGTTATGACGAGACATAATCTATAACATTTTCTAAGGTTCAGTCCTACGCCCTGTGTTTATACAACTTTAAAAAATACTTTTAATCTATATAGTTAGTTAGTTCTTCAAAAATATTTTAATACTTTTAATTTTACCCTAATCATTTTATTCGTTAAAAGTAATTACATAAGTTGGAAACTTGGTTAAAATGCCTTTAATTTTCTTCTCTCTCTGAAAAAGGTTAAAATGCCTAAGTTATTTAAGAGATTAAAGTAAATTTAGATTGAAACCAACCACGTCAATTGGGAACAAAGTTGAAATTAACTAAATTATTATACACAATGTTCAACTTATGTAATTGATTTCGTTTTAGTTCAATAAATATGAGAGTTGGAAGTCAAAGCTTTGATTACAAGAAAGGCAAAGAAAGGTAAATAAGTGTTTTAATTTATTACTTAGTTTTATACTTCTAATTGACAATTTTGACTCAAGTTGTCATTCCACCCCAATTTTTAATATCCTTAGGCTAATTAAAGAAAATTGCCAATGAGGGTAAATTTTAAAATTTTACAATGTTATAAAATTAAAACTAATTATTATATACTTTAAAAAATTTTATCTCGCCTATACTATATTCTCTAAATTTGAAGCTTCAATCTCTCGACTGTTCGAGAACTCAAATAAAAGAAAATTTGGTATAATTTAATGAAAAGGGGAAAAGGTGAGAAAACAAGAGCGAAAGAGTACAAAAAGAGTTTTGGGATATATGGCCAAAATCTTAATAAGGTTGATCCCATGATGGTGTTTCTTTATTTTTTCTTTTTCCTTTTTAATTTAATTAATTTTTTTTTTCATGGAGGAGATCTCATGAATATGATGAAATGCTGGTAAATAATTTAATCCAAGGGGTCCCATTGAGTGCCTAAATTGTTTTGGATCCCACCACTACACACCTTAGCCTTTGCATCATGTGGGACTCTCTCACAACAATTAGATTATGCTTTCTCAAACTTAGTTTTCTTAAATAATAATAATAATAATAAATTTATGTTTCTATTTATAAAATATAATAGAGATCTAAAGAGATTTCTTCTTTTATACAACAATGAGAGAGGAATTTACCTTTAATCAACATCCTCGTCAATTTAGATTGAAGCTTAAAATTTTCTATCTTCATCTGTGATGCCGCTATATTCTGAAAAAAATAATAGATCGATAATCGATTGTATAGATTAACGATTACTGTATAAAAACAAAAAACAAATGGCTAAATATCACTTAGTGAATGAATGATTAACACATTTCTTAAAAAACATGCTCAGTAATCAATTGATTATTATAGAGTGATATATTTCAATCCTTACCTAGGTTAATCATCAAACAAACATATTATTGATTATAGAGTTTCTCACTATCAATATTGAATCAATATTCGGTAACAAAGATGTTTAAAAAAAAATTATTTAAAAATGAGGCTGTCCCAATCGAACAAAATGTGTTGATGTTGCTATACATCTTAAAATTACTAAAATTTTACTGAGAATACGTCGAAAGAAAAGTAAATAATTACAAAAATAGTTATTCAAACGTATTTGCAATGGATTTTTATTCTAAAAATATGGAACATAGTATTTTGTAAATATATAGTTTGTGGCAAAAAATGAGTTTGTAATGGTACGGGGAAAAAACGTCCCTGTGGTAGGTTTACCTCACTTCATTTGCAATATGTATTATGATGAAACTCAAAAAAATAATCTCCCACGCATAGCCACAAAAATGGTTTTTTTTTTCTTTTTTTTTTTTAATTACCCCGGAGTCGGCGACCCTTTTGTGTTTATAACTTTATACTTGGGATATGCGCATTGTTCTCATACCCATACACAATGAGTCATCGTTTGATGGAAGTTGTGTCGTATGTGGCTTGAACCCAAGACCTTAAAATTATTCCGTGAGACCCCAAACCAGCCAAGATAAATAAAAAAACAACATTACAAGAAATTAGCTCATGATCAACATTGTTGTGGCTTAGTTAATTTCTTGTATTGTTGTTTTTTTCCACTTTGAAGGTATAAATTTTCGTAATGTCAATATTAATTTTGTTATTTATTCAAATTTATGATTCAATTTAATGAAATAAAAAATTAAAAAGTTAATGATCTATTGAAGTAAATATAAGTTTAAGATTACTTTTGAAAATATGAGAAGTGTATTTAGCCCATTAAAAATATATCTTTGAAAATTTTTATACTATATCTAGTTAGATAATTAAAAGTAATTTTGAAAACTCTAGAAATATTAAAATGTGCCAAACGCTCATTCTAAAAGTGTTTAGGAAAAGAAATATATGTTTTCATTTCGAATCACATTTAAATAAAAAATCCTAAACTTTGAAAAAGAATTCTCAAACCATTTATATCAAAGATTTGACCTTCGAGAAGAATGGATAAATACAAACTCATAATTTCATCTAAATTTATAAATCTCAACTACTTGATAATCGAATAATTACTAACTTTATCCACTTGGGCCCCTCCACACACATTTTTGCTCTCTATCTCTCTCAAGGAAATAAATAGATAAATAATGTTTGTAAAAAAAGAAAAAGAAAGATAAATGTTCATTTCTAAATATGTTGCGTTTTTACATCAATAAACAATTATTTAAACAAATATATTAAATCGGCCCAAATCTTTTACCTTTTTCTCTATAGTTCTTAAATCTTTTAAAATTCTTGACTTTATTAAAAAAATTATCTATAATCTTTTACCTTTATAATTAAATTATTGTACTTTAAACATATTTAGATACACGGACGTATTACATGGGTCATATCATTTAAAATAAATGAATTTTGTTGATAAGCAAATAAAATTTTCTTAGCATGTTGGATTTAATGTGTCAAGTAGCATCTGAATTGCTCGCATTAAGGAGAAATTTATCGTAGGCTCGGGGACTCAAACCCTCGTGAACTTTTAAATATATATATATATATTATTAGTATTTAAAAACCTAGTATAAGTCAACATGCTTCTCCTTAGCTCAGTGGAGTGGAAGTTCTAGTCCCCAACACTTGTGTTTGAGCCTTCACATGGTTATGTAATTTCTATTTTTGTTATAGAATTAGTTCTAACTTTTTTTATGTAATTTCACATGATTATGTAATTTCTACAATAATTTGATGAAGGAAAAAAAAAACATACAATTAGTTCAATTTTTGTTATTTTTACAGAAAATTTTAAAAAAAATGGTGCAACGATCCCTCTACTATTTTAAATTTAACAGACCTTTTTTCTTTCAATTTATACATATACATTTACGTTTTCTTGGTTAAGTTGTTGCCCCATTTCAAGATTTATTTTTGTTTTCAATAATTTATACGTTATTCGCTATAAATTATTATACCTATATCTTTTTTCTTCCTTATAAATCATTAAATTTTTTAGATTTGATTATTCTTATTTTATATAATTTTAATTTGAATTTTGCAGAGTCTAAAGTGTTGACATTGAAGATTACTTGTTTACTATTTAATATGTAATATTACAATTTTAATTTTAATTTTTTTATGTCAAATAAAATAGAAATGAATATATTTTAAAATTTTTAATAAAGTATTTTTTTAAAATTAATTGCATAAGAAACTATAATTCTAATAAAAAAAATCCTACCTATTTGTTCAAGTTTCATAATTCTTTTCTGACATCAATACCTTGTGATATAAAGTAGTTTTTGGATCGTTACTAATTAAAGTTATTTTGCAACGATTTCATACTAAGAATATTCGTTGAGGAAGATTATGATGTGTTATCCACCACTGTTCGCGTGTCCAAATATGTTAACAAAAAACGAGAATTCAATGATACATTCACCTTTTGATGACAAATATTTTACAAAAGAACCTAATTGAGAATTGGATCATATTTTTTTTATTAGTTGAGTTTAAACATTTATTTTCTTTTTTATCGAAAATATATGTCTTAATCAGTTGAATCATATTTTTTTATGACCCAAGAGTCGGTAACCTGTTAAATTATTTAATATTATTTTTCTTTTTAATAATAATTTAATACCCGAACTATCCCTGGGAGACTCATGTGAATCATACTCAGTCAACTAAAACTTTTATATTTATTTTATTTTGGTAACGTTTACAAATTGGTTTAAGGTCACCCTCAGAAATAAAGTTTTCTTAGAAAAAGGGTTATAAGATAAAACAAGTATTGACTAATAAAAAGTAATAATAAATAAAAAAAAGTCCCATCCTTTAGATGCTGCAATACAATCATTGGTTGTTTAGTTCTCTTTGGTTGAGTGGATCACTCAAAGTTTTCTTTTTAAGTTTTGATCACACCAACAATTCCCTTCTTAGATCCATTGCACCATACAAGTCCTTTTTCCATTGAACAGACTAAACCACTCACACAATTACAACATTCAAAACATTTTTTCTGTCAAATCTCAACATACTTGAATAGACAACGACATTCAAAATATATGTATATAATATCATTTACATGACATTCAAATTTTTTTTTTCCTTTTGAAAAATATTTCTATTTTAATAAGATGGTGGATATTTAAATTTATAACTGTATCTTTGACCTGTTAATTTTTTTTTTTTTTTTAGAGCTTGAATGCCTTAGAATAAAACAATTTTTAATCTATAGGCTAAGAGGAAAAACTTGCTTTCAACAGAAGAAATCATGTTGATTTTGATAACGCTGTGTTTGAGTATTTGTCAATTAGATAAAAATATATCAAACAAAATCGACCAGAGATTTTATTTAGGTTTAACTTCTATTTTGATATTTTTTATTAATTTCTTTCCGAACAATTCTATTTTGATCATGAACTTTAACATTTAAATTTCAAACACATTATGTTTTAATCCTTAATTATTTTAGTGTCTTGCTATTAGTTTCTAAAAAGAAATTTGGTATAGGCACATATTCTGTTCATTTATATGAATTAAATGTATCAATCATACATAACTTTTTGAAGTCATATATGTAGTAAACTATGTGTCATAAGATTGTGTTGGAATTTTTTGAATAAAACTATTTAGGTTAAAATTGAAGAATCACAACTTTTCATCAACTGTTTTTGTAAAGGGTATGTTCTTTTATCAAAAAACATAACTTTACATGAAAAGATACTCTAAAAGACACTTATCTCATTTCATTACCGCTTGTCGGGACACTACCACAAAATGGATCTTTGCCATTGAGACAATTTCCCCTTTCCTTCAACGGTCCTGCCTACGAGTGGTAAAACAATTTCAGGTCCAAGTCCATATCAATCAAGTTGGAAACAGATGCAGAGAGCTTAGGCAAGCACTTAGGTCAACGAATCCGCTTACGAAAGCAAATCAAACAAAAATGTCTTCAAGCTCCCTTCGACTATTTGAATAACCACAAGTAGTCTATAAATACGTGGTTCTTCTCCGTTTTGGAACATAGAAAACTATCCCTCAAAATTCTCTCCTTTCTCCTATGTACGAGTACTTAAGTACTTTTACTTCATTGAGTCCTGTGTATGGACTGCTGCATTCACAGGTCGCTATATTCGTCCTATCTTACGAGACAATTGTTCATGAAACCTTGAACACCGTAGAGGGAACAAAATTGTCTTAAAGAAACAATGCTACGTTGGATTCAGATTATTTTATTTCATGTTTTCTTTAAGTCTTTTATGCATTTTCTCCAACAGATTCCAAATACGTTTAGGTTTCTATTAAGTGATGGATGAAAAATTAATGATAATGATTAAAATAAAATTTGATGCAAAGTTTGAATTAGAACCTAGAACATTAAAAATGTAAGGACTAAAATAGAATATTTAAAAGTTTCAGGGACGAAAACAAAATATAAACATGAAAGTTCAACCACCTAAAATGACTAATGCAATATGGCTGACATTTTTATACAGTTAGATATATATTGAAAGATAAACTTACTTGAGTTCAAATTCTCACTCCAATTATTATACCTAAAATATATATTTTAAAGGTATTACCATTCAAATAAGATATTTAATCTTCCATATCTAGTACCTTTCGATCCTACACTCAAAGAATAGAAAAGAAATATTATTGTCGTGGTGAGCACGTTAAATATAATTAATTATTGATAATATGACATAAATGAGAGTGAACAACAAATTTGTGAGCTATCAACGTGGTTTTTGGACCATAGTCAATCAATCAACATCTCTACTTCTAATTGTAAAAATAATAATAATAAATAAACTATTTCCAAAGTAGTTCATTGGTAGGAAAATTAAATTTGAATTTTAAAATAATTTTCCTCAATTTATTGCCACATTAAAAATCAAGATGGTCAGAATCAAATTGATGTACATGTTAGAAAAAGATTCAAGCCAACCAATCATATTAAAAAGTTATAATATTTTATGGACAAATCCCCTGGATTAAGGGTCTTAACAAAAGCCAATAAGTTATTAATGAGTATTTGAAATTAAAATGATTTTTTCTGAAAATTTCCTTAAATTAAGGAAATTAACTAAATTCAGATTATCTTTTAGGGGAAATATTTGACTCCAAAAGTTAGAGAGTATTACCAAAAAAAAAAAAAAGTAATAATAATAATTAATTAATTAAAAGGAAAAGATTTGATAGTCAANAAGTGAATGAAAAATATATAATATTGTACCATTAATTAAGTAATAAATCGCCAAGTATATTCTTATAAAGAAAATCACCAAGTATATTAACCGAAACAAGCATAGTTCAGCGATAATTGACATATATCTCTAATCAAGATGACCTAACTTATATCGTCGTTATTCTTAATATATCAATAATCTATAATTTTGAATGATAAAAAAGTATGATACAAAATTATCCTCCATATATTGATGTGGATAAACTCCTCCATATATTACTTAATTCTCCAATTGTTTTTTATTTATTCCAATATGTGTGGTCTCTCTCAAAAGGTTATTAAAACAAAAATGCAAAATGCAAAATACAAAAAGACTCTAAATATCACCATTCTTATACACCCCACTTTCTCTCTCTCATTGTAAATCTTTATGAATGGATTATGGGTTGACCATTTATCCTCTCCCCTCTTAAATGTATTATTATTAATTTGAAAAACAAAAATTTATATGGCTTCTTATTATTATTTTTTAAGTTCAATAAATGTTTGAATTAATTATAGAACTCTCGTTTAAAGTGGGTTGGTGAATTAGAAAATATATAAAACAAATAAAAAAAATAACCATTTTTGTTAGCTCATTCGTTGTACACACTCTCCTGTAATAAATTCAAAATAAATACAAAATGAAAAGAAAACTGGAGGCTTTTCCATGATCATCTACACAAAACTAGATAGTACTTTTGTGGACACAGGATATTTCAGGTAAATTTTAGGATTATATTGTTCAACTAAAATACATTTTGAAGGTTTTATTTTAAAAAAGAAAATTGGAAATAATAATTTACTTTTCTTTTCATAAGATAGAGTTTTTACTTTTTATTTAAGGCATAAGATAGATTTCCTTAAGTTCAGTGCCTTGTGCGTAGTAGATATGGAAAAATTGGCTAGTGTTGTGGTTCAGAGCTATAATTTTTAGGGACGTTTGTTTCGTGGGAATCTAAGATTCTCGTGAGACTGGTATCTGATTCCCACGTTTGTAAGATATTTAGATATCTTGAGATGTCTGGATATCCTAGAATGCCCATATGGGAGGCATCTTATGAGTTTTAGATGCACTTTTTGAAACACGGGTTTGCAAGATTTCCGGGTTGACGGCATCAACTTTTTACATTTTTGCCCTCGATTTTTTTCTCCATATATATTTTTTTCATCAATTTTTTAAAATTTTCCTATAAAATTTGTTTATTTTTATTTTTAAATTTATAATTAAAATAAATTAATATACTCATCGTTTAATAAATAACTTTATGCTATTAAGTATATTTGTACCTTAGATTTATATGTAAAATAAACTGCAGTTAAATTATATAATAAATCCATTTATTTTTAATATTGCGAAAGAATTACATTATTAATAATATTTATTATCATAGATATATAATTGTAAAGCAACATTTTTTTTACGGCCAACATACCCGTGATATTTTTCCTCTTAAAAAATATAATGTGATGATAGGATAAATAAATTTTACCAAATATAACATAGATTATATAATTGTCTTTTTGGAAAACTATTAAAGTTGAAAATGAAACTTTAATTTGTTCTATAAAATAACATATAAAAAATAAAAATATTAAATTAATTCAAATAAATCCATTATATTAGATGAATTTATAAATTATATAAATATTTGTGAGGGCATTTTTGGAACATTCTATAAATTTAACACATAAAAATAATTCCTGCAAAAGCAACGTGATTATCCAAATATTTCCCGATATTTTTAAAAATATTCCTACGAAACAAATGTGGTTATATGAAGATGCCGCACATTTAACATTCCGGACATCTGAAATTTCAGACATCTCTAAATACAGGTCATCTACATTTTCGAAAAACAAACGGCACCTTAAAAGAGAAAATTAATTGGGGTTGGTTTAATAATTTTCTTTTTCTTTTTTAGTTTTTGAAAAACAGGCTCTAATTCAATTTTCTATTTTCTTTTTATAAAAATATTTTTTAAAAATAAAGTAATTTTTAAAAACAGATTTGTATTTTTGCAAAATCTCTTTTTTTTTTCTTTTAACCCTCGACTCTCTTTTTTTTTTTTACATATTTCTCTCTAATAAATTTATTTCCATTCTAAAATCTTTTTTACCTAATTTCGCTCTCTACAAAATTTATCTCTTCCTCAAAGGTTCATCTATGAAATATTTACTATTATTTATCTCTCTCATAAATCTTCATTTCTTTCTTTTTTTTTCCTAACATATAATTCTCATTTTTTTCCTCTAAAAAATTAATATTTTTCCCAATGTTTCTATCTCAAATTTTGTTTTTTTAGTTTTTCTTCTGTTTCTAATCTATTTTTTCCTTAAGAAATATATCTCCAACTTTTCTGTCTCTAAATTTTTTCTCATTTAATTTTCTTATACTATAACTTTTTCTCTTTTATTTATTTATTTTCTAACAAAAATATATTTGAACTTTTTTTTTCCGAAATTTTGTTATTATAATTTTTCTTTATTTCTCGTTTTGCTCTCAACTTTACTATCTCGAAAATTTTCTTTTTTTTCTTTAACTTCTCTCAACTAATTTTTTTCGAGCTTTTCTTTCTCTTATTTTTTTTTCCTCTCTGAAATTTAATATATCTAAAATTTCTCATCCAAAAAGTTTCTTTTTATCTCTCTACTTTTAAATTCATATCTCTATAATGACAAAAATTTCTATAGGGTTGGGTTCCCCACTCTAAGAATAAGAATAAGGAATGCATTTTCCACCCTGTCTCAGCCTCATCCTGAATACCATTATTTAAATAATTAATACATTTTATTAGTCGTTTTACTAAATTATGAATAAAATATTAAATATTTTTTAAAACTAATTATTTATACTAGTAAATAATATTTTTTGAGTAAAATAAATACAAACTATATATTTATTACTCTTTTTTATTTTTTAAATTCTAAAAATAATTAAAATTACTTACTAAACCAATAATTTCATGCGAAGATCCTTGTCCTCAAATGAAGATTTCTCAACCTGGACCGCAGTTCCTAGAATCGAGAATAGGGTGGAGACGGAAATTAAAAATTTTTGCGAGCAAAGATGGGAGAGGGCATTCCAGACCACATCATTGTCATATGATCTCTACTTTACATATATTTTTCTCTCTCCACCATTATCTTTTCAATTTTCTAATTTTTAAAAAATAATTATCAAATATATATGGTTTTTATTTTTAAAAAACAAAAAACAGAAAATAGAAAAACCAATAAAAACCAAAAAAAACAGAAAATATAAAAAACAAAAACAAAAAACAAAAATCATTATGATATGGGACTAAGTGTTTCTCATCAAAGTAAATTGCTTTTTATCACTTTTGACTAGAAACAAAATACCATGAAAATACGTAAAATAAAAATAAAAAAACTTATTTAATAAATTGGTTAAAAACACTTCTTAATTTTTCATATCCATTTCAAACTCACTTTCTCATCTTTCTATTTTCGACTAAAAAATATCAATTTTAGAACATTGTAATAAAATAAATGGGAGTGATGATTATTTTTGGCTGGAATACAATGGAGGATGTGCATAAGGCCTTAATTAAGTGATAGAGATAACCACATATAGTTTCCAAGTTTTGGTATCAGTCAAACTTCAATTCTCAAGCTAACCAAAATTTTCCATCTTTTGGAAACCCCTTTTAGAAAAAATTTCTTAGGGTTTGATGCTAAATCTTTTAATTTGAGTTGATTTTCAGAGTTGAATAGACACGATAGTGGTGCAAATCATATATTTGAATATAACTTAGAAGGTTCATGAATGTTATCTGATAACGGTAACCCGAGTATCTTCACTGTTGTCTGTTATGGGCATAACACCTTTCACAACTTTAATTTTGGTTTCACCAAAAAGACTTCATATCAACAGAGATAATTATTCTCATTTATATACCATAGATCGATCCAACGTGAGACTTTGTTTGCACTTCTTGCAACTCCAACAAGAAAATAAAGTTTAATTATTACAAATTACACTCTCGTGTATAAAATTTTACCGTTACACTCTCCTTGTCCACGATTCTTTATAACCCTGATAATCTTGAGTCACAAGATACATTCTAAATCTCTTACTATCCACAAAATATTATCTTTCCAAAAAAAACAACAAATAAATAAAGCTCTACACATGATCATCAGCTATAAATTTTGAAACAAACATAGAAACAATAATTTTGGGATAACAATATCTAACATATGATGATGCAAATCTTGGAGGGTCAAAGGAAAAGTGGATATGGGATATAACAGAATTCTATTTCTATTAGGGTTTTCTGTGAAATGTCCCTTTCAAAAAGGAAGCCTTATGAAACTTTTGAAGCCCTCTTTTGTTATTATCAATAGTTAGGTATTTTCTCACACACATTTCTCTTTTCCCAACTCAGATAAAACATGTAGAGTTTCCATTCAAAACTTGCTGCCTTGACAACTTTCTGCCTCTCTCCTTCTTCCTCCTTGCTTGCTTTCCATATGAATGGGGCGTCGACGAATGAGTTCACGACACGAAAACCGCACACATTTCGGCGCGGGAAAGAAAAAAGGGTGGGCTTCCTCTCCTCAAAATTAAAACCAAATTCTGGCAAAAGCCAGAAATGCATGACTTCTCAAAAGCCCTTTCACATGTGACACAGCTCAAACTCCTCCTCTCTATGATCTTTTGACATATATTGTAATTATTATGGTTATTAATTGGTTTTTGCTTTTATAAGAAGGGGCATTGGGTTTGTGATTTTTCTCACACGTAATCTGATTTTGGAGTTTGGTAATTTTGTGTGATGATTTTTGATTTGTTGTTAAGTGTTTTCATGCATCAGAGGCTCTCTCAATGGTCATTATTTTGATTTTTCAAACCCTCCACATCATGAGTACAGATTGATGGTGTGAAAAAAAAGAGGGCCAAAAAGGGATTAATGCGTTTTGCTGATGATAATCAATTGATACAAATAATTCTTTCTTTTTCCCTTTTTCTGTTTGGGTTGAAAGCAAAGGTTATCCTGAAATCATGACTTTTGCCCTCCATGACTCGAGTTAAAACTAGATTATTAAATTTTCGTTGACATCGACATTTCAAAATATATTTATGGGTTCGATATTGACATAAGAGATAAACTGACATTTAACACATTTTCATAGTATCCCAAAAGAAAAAGCAAAGTATAAAAAATATCAACATAGTATTGATATTAATCATTTTTAACTTGTTCAAAAAGAGTAAAATGCTTATTTGTTCATTTAAATATTTATTATAATTTTTCTATTTTTATAATATTTTTAGGAATATTCTTCCATGTCGACGTTTTATCAATTTCATCAACATTTACGTAAAATTGAGACCCGGACAAAATCCCTTTTTTCTTGAACAATAGTGTTCAAGCTGTTTTTTCTTTGAAAATAATCATTAAACTGTTGATGGTATGATTAGTTTTGATATTTAACTTTGGAAATTGGTTTTTCAAAAACAATTTCTGAGACTACCACTTTCCTTTCAAGATATGAATTGAGCTTGAAAAATAGTATATTTCAAACCACTCTAATATTCATATTCTTGAAGCTTTTATCCAAGTATAGAGATTAGATTTGTAAAGTCTATATGAAATTACATCTTTAGAAGCATCTAGGACGATTAGTTGTAACACTCATCAAAGTTACGTGTTCTATCCATAGTCATTATGCGAAAGTAACCCGTGATCATAATTTTATATGATTGATACTGACCAAATCAATTAAACAAGTCAAAAATTTTTAATTCTACAGCACCAATTAATAGATTAGAATGGATTATCAAACCTACGAAGATCAATCTATTCGTTTACGTGTTTCTTTTGAAATCGTTATCGTCGTAATTAATTTTGTCCTTAGTCAAATATACAGGTATAAAGTATTGTTTGTAATCGCATATTTATCACAATACCATCCGTGCACGTAAGCAAAGTAACCGGTTGTGAATTTACATCGAATCAAACTCACATCGGGATCGATATCAACTACTCTATTATAAGTACAAATATATCTAAATCACATAATTGAATGCTTATGCAATGTATTTGTGTGTATACAAGTATTTGTTTTCCTATATGTGAAAGGTACAAAGAAAATGAGACAAAAGGAGAATGGTTTAATTAATTAACCCAATGAATCAAAGCCAATCAAAGCTGATTCTAGTGGCCAGATTGTGCTCAGCCAATACAGAGAGAGAGAGATTTGAGAGGTAAATTTGAGAGTTAAAGGTTGCTTTCACTAAAGCATTGTCTTTAAGCCAAATTTAGAAACCCTAATTTTGATATATCACAAATCATTTTACTATTATTGTGAAAAGAATAGTGAAGCCAAGTGGGGGTTCTTTGGGACCAAATAGAAAAATGAAAAGGGCAGCACCATTATAATATTTGATATGGCCAGCTAGAGCATTTGAATTTACCTCACTTCTTATGTCTCTCCTTTCCCTCTCACAAATATATTGAATGTGACACTTCATCAAATTTTGTTTTCATACATTTATCTTGTAATTTTACATGTCCTTGTTTGATTAAATATGGCTACCTCATCTTTTCATCCATTCAATGGGTCGTTTTGTAGGAGGATCCTTTTAGGACTCGTTTGGTAACGTTTATTGTTTCTCGTTTTCTTCTTTTCAATTAAGAAAAATAGATCTTACATTTGGTTTTATGGTTTCTTGTCCTTTCTTTTTTATTGGAAAAATATGGAAACATGTTCCATAACTATTTTTTATTTTTGGTTTTAAAAAAAGTGTACAAGTTTTACCTGAAATTGAAATTTTCAAATTAAATATCCAAAACTTTTTTATTATAATTTATTTTTTAATATTTATTATGCATTTTAAAAACATAAATAATAAAACGGAAAAAAATGGAATTATAACAAACAAACAAGAAATTTGATTTTGTTATTTCCAAACTTTATGGAAAACGTTTCTTAAAAATGCCAAAATGAGAAATGGAAATAGTTCCCAAACGTTTATATTTCTCAAAAATTGAAAATGAGAAAAAAAAATAAGAACGTTATCAAACGGAGTTTAGATGCTCTCGATAGCAAGGTATCAACTAATCTAATTTAATTGTGATAAAATAAAACGAATTGCGTATATATAATATAGCCCCCCAAAAACAAAAATCTGTAAATCGTGATTATTATGATTATAACATATCAAAATGGTGTACCTTATTTATTATGATTACAGTCCATCATCAGTAGTATCATCGATTATATAAATAAATATCTATCACATCGGATAAAAATCTTTAGATTACCATTATTAAAGTTCATCAATAATTATTCCCTATGTGTTATATATGCACTTCCTTTCCAAAAGAAAAAAAACTATACTTGATTATTTTGAACAAATATTTTATTTTCTGAACTATGTTCATGTTGCATTTGAAAAAATGAATTTACGTGTTCAAAGTATCGAATAATGTCAATTTTACCATGTACTTGATATATACAAAAAAAAATTGAGATATGATCTATATGTTTTTTCTATTTTTGGAATCATAGATATTTGTACGATTTATAATAGATTTATTCGATCTTTTAATTTTCTTCTTGGAAGTAGGAATTTATTCGACTATTTAGACATTTTAGAAAATCGTTTCCTCTTAATAGATTAAATTATATATGAATTTATGAGTCATGTTCATCAACAGTTGAGACAACTTTCCTTTTGATTGAGAACTTTGAATACATTAACCTTCAAATTTTACTTGTAAAATTACATCAAAATAATAAATAGGGATGTTTGGGTGTATTCTTAAAAATTGTTTTTAAAATGTTTTCTATTGGTTTTTTTAATTGAAAAACAATTCTCAAAAACATCTTTTGTTATTATATTTTTTAGCGTTACATTGGGAAGGTGAAAATTTGAACCAACGGTGGAGACTTTTATTGTTATATTTGTATCTTTTATTCTTCCTATTAATTCAAACATAAATTAAATATACTTAAAAGATAAATGATAATTATATATAAACAGTAAATTTAACAAAATAGAAAATAAAACCCATGAAAATGAATCAAATATTGTTTAATATTTTCTATTGTCGTTGGCTATTTTTAAAATTATATTACCAGGCAAGTTTTTATTTTAACATCTGAGGCGGGAAAAAAGTGTTGCACTTTAAAAGTAGTAAATCCAATTAATTTGGGTATTTCAAAGTGAGTCCAACCCTTGAATATTAATTAGTTCACCTACTTTTTAATATATTCATTCCCATTTTATTCTAGAAAGATTGGATGGTTGGCTGAAATTTTAGATATAAATTCAATGTTGGCTTCATTTTAATTTAAATAGCAACTCTATTTAGATGGGAAGATGGATTTTCTGATTTTCTAAATATAAACCAACTTATTTTAATATAAATTCAATATTGGCTTCGTTTTAACATAAGTAGCAACTTTATTCCATATGGATGTTAACAATGGCCCTTACTCCCTAGTTCCGGACTAGCGAGGTCTTCCATTTGATATTGGGTTACCACCTTTGAGTCGAATGAATGTGTCTAACTTCAAGAATTAGTTGTTTCAAATTGACCTATTGAGGTTTACTTTTCTCGTGATAAGGTCCTCACAAAGGTCTCTTTAATTAGCTAGGTTGGTTTTAGAGACTTGCGGGTCATTACACCAAAGGCTTGAAGTGAACTAGAGAAGCTATCGAGAGAGTACCAAATACTAGCCTGCCAACAGGCCAGGAAATCTGTCAATCTTTCATTTGGTCATTGGCGAGTCATTTCTAATCCTCTTCCGGTTACTTTAACCGGAGTGTTATAATTTTCTATTGTTTTAAAAAAGCATTGGCAATGTCATCCTTTTTTTTTTAAATTACCGAGTTCTCACTAATCGAATTTGAGGTACCATAGGAAAAAAAGCTAGCTGGATAAATAAGATAGGGATCGCCCGCTCAGCACCATGATAAAGTTCACACAAAAGTCTCTTTAATTAGCTAGGTTGGTTTCAGAGGCTTAGGGAGAGTTGAATAGGTTATTCACTTATTCTTCAACCTAGCTAGCCCACACAACCAAATCTTTAATAAAGTCTTCCTAGTTTGTTTGGCCTAGAAGCTTACCTCTGTCGTGACTACCAAACCTCTTGTTAAGGTCATTCTAGTCGGGCTTGGCATGAGACTTCATTTCTTCTTAACCTTCGATCCAAATTTTCAATTAGGTTTTCTCAATTAGTGCAACTTAGTGGCTTTAAATGAGGTGTTCCTGCGACTTAACTTAGAGGCTCTGATTATTCCTTTACCTCCAACCAACCAAGTGCTCACCACTAGTACGAAAAATTTGAATTTTGCTGCTTTCATCTCCATTAAACAAAAAGAGAAATCATTGGTAAATCCTCCCAATGAAAGAAATTAGTAGGCAATTTTGTCATGATCGATAGAACCATGGAGAGACACCATTGCTAACTAATAAAAAATTTTATTAGCATAATATGCTATGCTAACAGTTTGTCATTCATCAATAGATTATTCTTAATACCAATGATATGATTCCATCAGCATATATGTCAGCTCTGCATATGAAAAATAATTCACATTAGGAAAATTAACTTCTAAAAAAGCAGTTGTACTACCACACATCTAAAATTATCATAGAATGGATATTTAGAATTAAATTTGTGCACAAGATCGTTCGCAAGAACAGATTGTAGTTATTGAATTAAAACGAGTGAACCACTCTCCTAAGCTCGAAAGAGAAAGGATAAAGGATTTTGTTCGGATCAACATCTTTTAATCTTTTTCCCTCGATTATCTACCACTTTTCATTCAGTTTCATTTTGTCCAATTTCTTTACATTTAATTAAAATGAATTCTGTTTTGTCCTTAATTTATTTATTTTCTTCTCTTTCAAACGAAAAACAATTATCGATGAAGCGGAGCGCGAAGCATTCGGTTGTTTAACTTGATTCATGCTTTTTAAATTAATTCTTAAGTTGGAATCAAGTTAAAATGGAAGAGTTACTTTACACATAAAGAACATAAAACAAAGAACTTAAGACATAGGATTTTTACCCATTAATTTAAGGTTGATTCAGTAAATTGACTTAGATTTCTAGTTATTCATAGAAATATTTAATAGCTAGCATAATCTCCTCAACACGTAGGAGTAGAACCTGTTGCATAGTGCAATAGGGGTGTGCCAGACGCACCTCAACCGATTGCTCATTCAAATACTTCACGATTAATTTTTAAAGAAACTAAATCCCAGTAGAGACTATTTTGGAATTCTTTCTAATTATTACTTGCGATAGTATGTGCTTGCACTCGACGACCTTTTTGCTATTAAGTTACGAAGCTCAAGAATTAACGACAAGATGGCAGGTTGGCTCTCGTTGAGCTCATGATCTTGTAGAGTTCAAATCTTACAAAGGAGCTGGGAGCAAGTCTTTCCTACACCAAGAGAAGTTCCAAATACAAACAATTGCACACACAATAAACCCTACACATTGGTGTGGTGCTAAGTCCAACACACTCTAACGACTACGTTAGACAATGAGTTAAATTGAGCGTAGCATGAAATAGGGTTGTGTGACGTACCTCATGCGCATGAGGTCTCTCCTTTTACTTATAGGAGAATTTTTGTAGGTCTTAAGCCATTTGAATTGTCTATCTTTGATTTCCGACGATAATATCACTGATTATTCTAAGGTTCATGGAGGACTGATGACGTGTGAGATCCCCGACAACACATTCGTGATTTATAACAGTACCAGAACATCAAGGCGTTTTAGCCATAGGGTCAACTTGGCCACCTCAGCCCTAGGGTCTTGGTGTTCTACTCGGCCACCTCGACGTCATGGTCTTGGTGGTTGACTAGACTCAGCCACATGTTGGGATAATGAAGCAAAAAAAAAGAAAAAAAAAATCATATTCTAGGAAGAAAATGATTTTCAACACTATTACCAATTCCTAAAAAGAGTAGGATATTATTGTCTTATAATGATTACAATATTGTTTTCTAATAATAATTAAGATATTTGGTCTCTTACAAATAGAGCTCTTATGTTAAGATTTCATTTGTACAGAATCCAAATAAAAGAAACTTGAGTGGTTGTGGGCAATGTTGAAAARGAGTCTGTATCCCGTGGGTTTAATGACTGTTTTTCATTCCTGTATCTAAGTAATTGTTGGAACTCTAGGAGATATTTTTTGAGAAAGTTGTTGTAACAAATCCTTAACAATATTAGTGATGAATTACTAGTGGAAGACTGAACGTAGCCCTTAGTGGTGAATCAGTATAATTTGCTATGTCATTTATTTTTGTGTTTACATTTTTTCTTCTTTATTTGCATATTGTGATGTGTGTTTGATATTCTGTGGAATAAGAAATTATTCAGGATCATTATTTCCCAACACCACATTAGCCTCTAACCTTGGTGGTTGGCTTGGTGGTGGTTGGATCAACCCAACAAACTGATTAGATCCCTGCCTTCGCCTCACTTTGGTTAGCGTGGTTCACTACAAGTCTTCTTTCGATCGAACCGGATAGGATAAATTCATCCATAGCTCACTTCATATCTAGGTTGTTTTTATTTTTCAATTAAATTTTTAATTAAAAATCAATGTTTGACCAATTACTGTAAATTTCCAGCTGCTTATTTTCTTTTGAGAAAAAAAAATTGTCGTTTATACGTTCTTTTGGAAAACCACCGGTTTTTTCTTAGTAACTTTTGAGAGTATCTTTGGTCCAAACGTCGTGAGTTTGAATATTCATTATCATCATGTGTTGTACTTAAAAAAAATATTGTTCCCTTTATGTGATTATTTAAAAAAAAATAGTTCGTTGATTTATCACCAATCAACTAGTAACAAAAGTTCTTGTTTAGTAACTAATTTGATTTGTAATAAAAAAAAAACTAATTTTCTTTGTAATAAAAAAAACTAATTTGTTTTTAACTTTCTATTTTTAGTAACAAACTTGTTTACTAACCATTTCTTTATTCTCTAACCTATATTTTGTACACATCTTTTAAAATCTAAGGACAAAAGTAAAAATATAAATAACCTTATCCTTAAAATAAACGAAAAATAAAATTGTTATCCATAATTAGATACTTGGTTAAATATTTTGAACTTACATTGGTTCAATATTAAATTAACTCAAAATAGCTTTCTTTTTATCAACACCCCTCCCAAAATTTAAAAAAGAAAAAGGGGAAATTAGAATCCACTCCACAAGAGAAGGGCTCCTTCTTTTTAAGAGGCCTTCCTTCTTTGTGCAATCTTATTTGGGAGGGTGACCAAGTTTTTTGTTTTAATAATGGAAATGGAAGGAATGCATTTTTTCTTTTTTAAATAAATGGAAGGAATAAAAATTAAAAAAAAAAACAGATAGAAAATATGAAATCAGAAAAAAAATTAAGTGAGGAGAAATTCATTTTTTAACAACTTTGAGTTTTTAATCTTAAACTTCCAATTTTAGTTAAACTTTAACAAAATGAAGAAATGAATGGCTCTACAACTAAATAACAAAATTACTCACCAACAGGGTTTGTAAAATAAATGCAAACAAAGTTCCATATTGGTTAGGGAAGGGAATGATCATGGGTATATAAGAGGGGACAATTATCTCCATTGATATAAGGTCTTTTGGGTGAAACCAAAAGCAAAGTCGTGCGGGCTATGCTCAAAGCGGATAATATCATACCATTGATTTTAGTCCTTACCATCTAAGAACTAAATTATGATGTGTCGTTTATTGAATGAATGTTAGTTTATTTTGTAGGACATTTGAGAGATACGATAGAAGAAAGTGAACAATTAAAAACCTCTTTTATGGATAAAGGAGTATGTTCAACCTATTTTCATTTTGAGGTAATGTATATTAAGACCTCTTTTATAAATCATCTAAACTCATTACCTTTTTGTTTTTTTAACATTTTCAAAAAGAGAATATTGATAAACTTCTGCTATGTGAATTGGAGCCTAACTTACTTGATAAAATATGGATCTTCTTCCTTTAAATAGGAAGTTATATAATCTATCTTAATAATTGTTGAACTAAAATGAATCTCAACTTTTTAGAATTGAAACGTCCTCACTATTTAAAAATTAATAGTAAGCGAAACTTTTCTTTTTCCAATTTCTGAATTGAAAGTGTTTTTATTTTTCCCAAGAAGAACAATATTAGTCTTTGGAAATGTTCTTTTTTTAATTAAACGATTTGGGGTGGGAATACAAATGTCTAATCTTAAAGATTAGATATAATATATATATATATATATATATATATTTTAGAACAATATATATATATATATATTTTATAGTACAGATATATAATATTTTAACCACAAATAATGCTCTAGTTTGCTAATTTCAAAATGAAAATGGAGAGCAAAATGGGTTTGTATAATGGCCCAACATGGATAGCCCAAATCTTGAAGTTGGGTTTGAATAACGGCCCAACTGGGCAGCCCAAATCTTGAAGTTGGACTTGTATAATGGCCCAACTTGGATCTAGGCCCAACACGTAGAAAGCTTGGACCAGACACTTGAAGATGGACCAATCGGTTGAGATGAGGGAAATATTTCATAAAAAAAATATTATAAAAATAGTCATTAAAAAGATAATGGTAAATAAAAAAATAGAATACACCAAAATTAGTGTTCCTAAAATTATATTCAATCTATAGATTATAGTTTATCAATATATAGGTCCATCGTCAATAAGATTACACATTAAATAAAAATGTATTAATTACCAAATTTACCATTATCCTGGTTCATTAGTAATTAATAAAGTATTTAAAATATTGTATTTGTATTTACCTTTTTAAAAATGTAATACTCATAACTATATATTTTTTTTTTATAATAATACATATTTTAAAAATTAGAAAATCAAGCTATCCATTCAAATGTCTCATTTCTTAAAGCTAAATAATATTTCGAGCTGAACTTTTATGCCTTTTCAATTTTATCTTCTTTTTTTTTTCAAGGTTTCAATTATATCTTTTTTGTGTTAATTTTCTTCACTTTATTAAGAAATTGATGAGGATTAAAATGTACCTTATTAAGGGAGTTTCAAATATTTTGTTCTAGTAGACCCTTCATCAAAGAAATTATCTCGCCAAAACGAGTATGGCTCAGCAATTATTGACGTATATTTCCAATTAAAATATTGTGAGTTCAATCCCCCACCTTCATATGTTGTATTAAAAAAAATAAATTATCTCAAAATTTCCACATTAACATTCACATTTATACTACTAAATACTTACTTGAAAATTTTAATCCATAAAAGATAAACTTAAAGATAGAAAAAAAATAAATAAGATTCAATTTGGAAAGGAAATTTCACAAACAAACTAAAAAAAGAGTTTGGCCAAAAAAAGTAGGTGACCTTCGTACTTTAATTTTTAAATAAAATTAAAATGCACAACACAATTTAAGATGTTTGGCTCAACTCATCAAACTTAAGTTTTTTGGTTTATTTGTAATTTTTTTCTTTTTCTCATTGATAACTATTTTGTTTTTTTTTTCTTATTATCTTCTTTTAAAAACGTTTACAAATCTAAACTAATTTTTTAAAATAAAAAAAAAAAACAATTTTTTGAAAAACATGTTTCGTTTTAAAATTTCAGGAAGAACTCAAATGTATTTTTAAAGATAGACGAGCAATATACTTCACGATCATATTTATAATTTTATAATTGTAATTTTAATTTTTTTTTTTTTTTAATTTTTAGTAAGCATTATATGTGAAGATAGTGACAATGGCATTTAAAAAAGAATGGAAAATAACAGTTGATGCAAAAGAAAGCAAAAAAGAATAAGTCTACTTTTTCAATAATAATTTTCCATTTTAACAAATATCTTGCAGCCTTTAAAACCTCAATCAATAGAAAACTTGTGTGATTGAGGTTTGCTTTTTGAAAAGTTATTCAAACATTTCAACTCTATTTGTGAAGATGGAAAAGAATCCAATTCTCACTGCCAAACATTGTTCATTTTATCTTACCCTTCAAATTCTTTTCCTTTTTATTTCTTATTATCATAATATAAGTAATTTAAAATCTAAGTTAGATACAGATATACTACTCATTTACCAATACCCTCTTCAAAGTTAATGTTATTACAAGATAAACTTAATCGAATTAAAAGATAATAACAATGTATTATCATGTCAAAATAAAATTTGCATCTCAAAAACTATTTAGGGCAGGGTTGGAAATCAAGTTTTAGAACATATTTCTACCTTTAAAATAGTAGAAAGCTCGTCGTGCAAAATAATTTTAAAAAACAGCAAAAAGTAGAAAATAAATATATTTGATTGATTCCCGCTCGATTACTTTTTTTAGTATAATAGGATATGGGGGATCGAACCTCCGACCTCAAGGGAATAAGTACATGTCAATTACCGCTGAGCATTTAGCATATTTTTCTTTATGGCTTGATTTAAATGTGTTTATATTAGAAGAAGCTTTTTTAATAACTAAAAGAATAAAATTTCAATGCAAGAAGTCTCTGTCTTGAAAAAGGTAAACAATAATTAATAAAGGAAAAAAGAAATTAGAAAAAAAATAGACCAAATTTTTGAATCAATGCATCAACTTTTGTTTGAGTCTCCTGTTAAGACCAAAGCAATTATCAGAAAAAAGGTGAGAGAGAGCGAGCATGTTTATCTCTTGTGCTCATCAATCTCACCATGAACTATTAAACTAAAAAAGGAAAAAGAAATAAAGAAAAAGAAAAAGAATATAATATGCTTTCTTTTTAAAAACAACTAATAGCGATACACTAACAGTGTGATGGCTATTTTATTTTTAGTGTTTTGAAGATAAGATTGTTACGTTCTTGATTTATTTGAATTATAATATGTTATTTTAGAGATATTTTCGAGATTTTAGCCAAATTTTATAAATTAAAAAATTAATTTTTAAAAATATGTTTATCTTATTAAATTATTTAGATAATGGACATTTCTATAGAAGAAAGGATGCACGTCAAAAGAAAAACATTTTTCCTTCCAAAATATTTTTTTTTAATCAATGTTGAAAATATTTTTTTAGTTAAACAAATAAAGAGGTGGAGATTTGTAGAATTTCCGATCTAAAGGAAGAAATAAATTACTTTAATAAGGAAATTTGATTAGATGAATGTGGTGCTTTGTTGAAGTAACTTTAATTGAGATGGTAAAAGGGAAGAGCTCCTAAAAATCACATGAATAGTATCTAATTTAAATGGTTGTAAAGTTGAATATTTATATAGAGTAAAATTTCCAAGAAAAATTAAGTTTTCCATGGATAATTATTCTTGTTATACTGAATTCAATTGTTTATCTTATTTTAAAAGAAATTCTCGATTAAATATTAATTCTCCATGATATCCCCATTTAAATGATTAAATCTCGTGCAAATTTCCAATTTAAAAAAGAACTCTCTTAAATTTCCAAAAAAATGACTCATAATTTATTTAAAAATAAAAAACAAATCCTAAAATTTAAATCTCACAATTCGTATTATTAATATAATAAATCCCAACATGTAAAAACATAGTAAGATATTTAAGTTATATGTACATAAACAGGACGAGGACATGGATGGAGATAGGAACATATTCTCTGCCCCCGTCCCTATTTAGGTCACGGGAAAAATTTCCCCCACCCCACGTGAATCCATTTTGTACATATTTTATTTTTGTCATTATTATATTTTTAAATACCTACCCATAATTTATAAAGTTGGCATAAAAAGTCTATTTTGGTTTATATCCTTAAACTTTTACAATAAACTATAATAGTAGTGTTATCACAATTTTATGCGATGACACGTTAATATATATTTTTGAGATAGATACATCAATGATTTTTATAATAAATATCCTGACATTTATGTCAATTACAATAAAAATTTTACTTTGATATTTATATAAATTTTTAGATAATTAAGTAATACAACATTTTGGATTATTTTTATCATAAAGTTTGTAAATTTAAATAAAAGTAAATTGGCCTAAATTAAATGGAAAAAAAAAGCACCAATAATTCAAGAGAGAAAGAACGAAAACCCACTAATCCAAGTAATGGAGAAAAACCCGAAGCAATAACTTGCACGGTTAAAACAAGAGTGGCTGTCCCTCAACACGTGGACCAATGAAAAGCTAATAAAAAAGTCAAGTTTGACCACACGTGGAAGCTTTTAACGGTCCCAGTGACCGGTGCTTTCCATTTTTACTTTTCTCCACTTTTCCCCCCTAAGAATTAAAATTTCGCACGTGGGACTTTTGGGACACGTGGAAATTGCTGTTTGGTTCCCGAGAAAATTTCACTGGGAAAATAATCTCTGCAATTGATAATCTAGTACTACTGTTCTAGTTCTTATCTTTTCGTTAACGACTGTCACGTTTTGCCACGTGGCACATACTTTGGCCGTTGATTCTTCTCCATGGTTATGGATGATTATCAAAGTTTGGCTGCTTTTTATGGAATTCTTTTAATTATTTATTTTGTATTATTGATGTATTTATTTTAAAGCGAGTTTAAGATATCCCCTGCCTATTTTAAAAGTTAGAGATGTTTGAATTTTTATTGGATATTGTTGAATTGGAAAAAAATAAAAGAGTTAATTTTATTATTATATGGTAAAATTAATGTCTCTTCTAATCAATCAAATTGAAGTTACTAATCGATAAATCATATAAAACTTAACCAACAAAATTTGTAAACAAATTATAAGATTGTTTGAATGCATCTATAAAAATAATATTTGGATGATTATCAAAGTTTGGCTGTTTTTAGGGAATTCTTTAAATTACTACTTTGTGTTATTGATTTATTTATTTTAAAGCGAGTTTAAGATATTAAATACATAAAAGTTAGATGCTTGAATTTTTATTGGGTATGGCCCAATTGCAAAATAATAAAAGAGTTAATTTTAATTTTATTTTTTATTAAAGAAAGTGAGTTAATTTTATTATTAACTTCAGGTAAAATTAATGTCATGGAAGTTACTAATAAATAAATCATATAAATTTTGACCAACAGAATTTGTAAACAAATTATTAGATCTTTCGAAACCATCCATGAAATATTTGAATCCAGCAACAAATCGAGGTACCAAAATATTCTAAACCCAAGGAAAAAAAATCTAAAAATATTATAATTATAATCTCAACACATCAAAGTCCTATCCAATCACAATAACAAGAGCGGATCCACAGGGATAAAAAACACTTGCCCTAGATTTTACTTAAATTTAATATAGTATATTACATAATAGCCAAAAAAAATGTTGTTTGGTTGAGTGGATTTCTATTCCATACGCTGGGTTAATCATAAGTAGTGTGTTTCTTTTTTAGTTTTGGTTAAAAAATACATTTAGTTTTTGTGCTTTTACTAAAGTTAGTAAAATTTAGTGTATGAATTTTATTTTGTAACAATTAAATTCCTGTAGTTTAAAATTTGTAACAATTCAGTTTCTATCGTAAAATTTTTTATTGAAATTAATTGTCAAATTTTATCATATTAACAATTTAATATTTCTAATTTATAAACATATTTGGTCCCTCCTTAGTTTATCAATCTATATATATAAGAAACTAAAAAAAAATCACGATAAAGACTAAACAGTTACCAACTTAAAATTACTTTGAATAAATTGTTACATATTAAAATTCTAGAACTAAATTGTTACCAATTTAAAAGTACAGAGACTATGAACTTGTTGGATGCGAATCCTGGCCTGCCACGTGTCGTGATCGAAAAGGTGAGTTCGATGAACACGCAGACGAAACATAGAAATTGACTCCAAAGTACTCAGGTCGGCAGATAGGGTAGGACCTAAAGTGCCGAGCCGACCCGAAACAAAGTCCGTGAGAATGTCTCTTCCGCACCCGAAAACACGCCGCGATTTTAGAGAGTGTCATAATTCCTGTCGGGCCCAGTTTCTATACATAGAAACCCTTGCCTTAAATGCAAGGTATGTGATCCTAAGTAGACTCGGCAAGTTAGCTCGGACTAGAACTGACTTGCTCGTCGGAGTGCTAACTTTGCTTTGCAGGTCTCAAGAGGGTCCTGAGGAGGTGTTGGGTAGTTGGCCATAGTTCATCCTGAACCTCTGATCTACGTCACCTCCGATCTACGTCACATCTGAGCTCAGCTATTTCGGGCTCAAACAGAACTAAATTGTTATTCAGTGAAAGTACATGGACCACAAAAAGATTTTAACCTTTATTTTTCCTTTTTGACCATGCATATTTTTTATTTTTATTTTTTGTTTTTCTATTTTAGCGCGTCTTTTTTTTATTTTATCAAAAATCAAGTTTATTAAATTAAGTTTGATTAATATATAAAATCTCTATTAAATAACCATTCCAAAATTTACAAATTTAAGCTGGAAAAGCAAACTCTAATGTCATTTTTTTTAATCCTATCAATTATTTCATACCCAATTTTTGACACTCGAGAATAATTTTTTCAACAATTTTTAAATATAAATATCATAATTTTTATCCTCTTTGTAAGGTGCATACTGATATACATGGAAAGGTTTAAGATTAAAATTAATATTTTCCCATTATATTTATATTCTATTTCTGTCTGCGTAAAATTTTGGATCAACAACTCCAGACAAATATTCATAGTTAATCTTGAAACAAAAAACTGAAAGAAGTCAAGATATCTTACCATTTTCAAACAGCCATCATTTTGTTTTCAAAATCCCCGTAATATTGTTTGGTGATTTCCTAATTTACTTTTCAAAACAATTAAACTACTACAATTAAACTACTACGCTTCATGGTCACTTCTCCCCTATGTTACACTCACATTGGAAAAATATACGAATATAGTTACAATTTAATACCATTCAAATTTTAGAGCCAAAATATTTGTATTAGTTAAATACGCGCCACGTGACACTACTTTGTAAAGACATGTTAGACCTCCACAACCTATAAAACAAGTGAGCGGAGCGCACCAGACAAGTGTCAAGCACAATGAAAGAGAAACGTCAAGCACATCAAAATGAGATGATCGAGTGCACCGTACGAACGCCCTCAAGCAATTAGAGGTACTCCAAACTTGCCTAGAGCATTTGGCATTCTGCCAGGAGGCGTACCACAGACGTTGCAGCAACTTTGCGATGGCGAGAAAAGGACACTGAATGTTGGGAGGGATCCCCACACCCCAATAGGTCGCCTATCCCACCCCACCTCTGCGAGAAAAGGACACTGAATGTTGGGAGGGATCCCCACACCCCAATAGGTCGCCTATCCCACCCCACCTCTGCGAGAAAAGGACACTGAATGTTGGGAGGGATCCCCACACCCCAATAGGTCGCCTATCCCACCCCACCTCTCTCCATGTATAAGGAAAAGAGTAATGCCAATTGAGGTAAGTCGACTTTTCTTACACGACTCTTCTTGAAAATTTGACACACACTCTTAACTCTCCTTCTACTTTAGTTACTCTATAGTCTATACTCGTCTACTCCCAACTTTCATTCTACTTTACTTACTCTATAGTCTATACTCGTCTACTCCCAACTTGAATTTTTACTCTTTTCTAAAATTTGACAGACACTCTTACTCTTATTCTATTTTACTTACACTATAGTCCATACTCGTCTACTTCCAAACTTGAATTTTAACTTAAACATGAAAATATATTTGGTAGTGCATTTTGCAGGTCCCAAAAATCAAACATCAAAATCTATAGTCCCAAAAATCAACAACAAAATCTATAGCCTATACTCTGTACTCGTCTACTTCTCAACTTGAATTATAACTTAAACATGAAAATATATATATTTGATAGTGCATTTTGCAGGTCCCAAAAATCAACATCAAAACATATTTGAAAAGAAAAGAGAGAAACCAGATTCTTTTTTAAGACCTAATTGAAAATAACACTTGCGGAAGATATTTTATAACTCTCTAACATATCATCTAAGCCGAAATCCATCACCACCCTAGCGGCATTGACACGATAATTAAGAAGTTTTAAATACTTAATAATCCAATTGAGATAAAACAAAAAAAAAGAAAACTTCCAATTCAACATGAAAATTTTCCCTTTTATTTGTGAAATTAAATACAAAATAAGAACAATGAATTCTCTCTCAAAATTCATGGATCTTAATTATTCAATTAGAAACATCAATACCACAAAATTAATTTCCAAATAACTAACACACAAATAAATGAAATTCCACTTCCTAAGTAATAATTTGTACAAAGATATTGTGTGTGATTTCATTTCATCTCTCTACTTCCTAATTAATGGGATGGGACATCCAACTTGGTTAGAGACAAAATCCTATTGGCAGAGCATGCTCTGTTTTTTCCCTCTCTTCTTCTCTGCCGCTGAAGAAAGCAAACTTTTTTTTTTCTTTTGCTTCCATTTTTGGAATCTAATTCTCCGCAGTCATGCCCAAGGAATCCCAAAAATATTTACACCCTCTTCGCAAA
>NW_019104510.1:650857-672359 GCF_001995035.1 Momordica charantia
GGTCCAAGCTCCCGGTGCATGAACGTTGAACCGTCACGAAAGAAACACAAGTGAGTCATCGAGATTGGGGGACACGTGTCGAGATCTCACCCCACGTTCTAGAACTCTTTTCTCTTTTAACTTTCCTTTTTTTTTAAATGACAAAAATAAAGATTCTATTTTTCTGAAAGAGTGCTGGGGGAATTTTTCTAAAATGAATTTCACTTCGCTGGAGAGCTCTTTTTTTTTTCTTTCTTAGCTATAATATTTTTGGGGTCTACGCGTCATGAGAGCCACGTCGACAGTCGAGTCGCGACAAGTGGGACACGTGGGGTGGTCGAGAGAGGCACAGAGTGTATTGAAGTTAGGCTTGGAATTTATACAAAAGCCAGAACAAAAGTGTGAAACTGAAAGCAACATCAAAAAAGTTCCTCAATTTTTGCACTATTTGCATTGCGTAAAATTCATTTCCACACATTTTTTCCAACATAAATTCATATCAGTTTTTCATTATTTCAATTTAGTCCCTATCCATTTTCAAAATTTTCAATTTGGACAATATAACTAAGTCAACGAGTTAATATTTTGCAGTCGAATTTGATTAAACTCCTGATTTTAGATTTAGATGTAAAATAGGCTAATAAACATAATTTTTTTTAAAAATTGTGTCTATTAAATTTCTGAATTTTAAAAAGTATATCTAATAGGTAACAGTAATCTCATTATGTATTTATCAGGTTCTCAAAGTTTAATTTCACCTTTAATATAAAATTTGATATTTTTAAAAGATTCACAGATTTATTAGATATAAAATTTGATTGTATGAACCATATGGATTTGTTAAATACAAAATTAAAGGTTTAGTTTAGAATTTATGAAAAACTTTTTAGAGTTTTAAGTGGATAAATACGATTGGGATGAAGATGTGAGTAGGTGCACTACGTGGCAGTATATGAATGGAGGAGTTGACAGAAGATTTGGAACGAGGGTTTAAAATGTCAAAGGAATTTGAAGTGTGTCTAAAGGAGCAGAGGATGCTGCGATTGGCGGGGTTATGGGAGTTAGGTGAACGTGGTGGATTTTAGCGTACAGAGAGAGGGAAAAAAGAGAGCTTAATTAATTAAAAGTTAACGATTTAATTTGTTGTTTTGTTACAGACTGAGGAATTGAGGGATTGCGTTTGCGTATGAGTTGAAGGGAAGGGAGGGACGTGATGGGAATTTGAAAAAGTTTGGTGAGTCAAAGTGGCACGTGGATGGGGCAGTGAGAAATCGACGATGGTGGGGACATTACGACTTGTCGTATTGTCGTCAGAGCGAAGCTTTCTTGTCTGTTCCACCTCACTGTGCTTCGGACAGTTGTAAGCTTCCATCCTAATTATTTTATTATTTCCCATTTTCAAATTTTGTTAATTATCTTCTCAATTTTTATTACGTTAACAGAAACAAGAAATTAAATTAAATTTGCTGACGTGGTCTTCATGTTAGCATAGTAGCATTTCCAATGGATTGTTTTTTGCTCTTTTAAGTTGGATAAATTATATGGGAGGGGTATTCATTTCTTAAAAAATTATTATAGTTTCAATTCATCATATAATGATGACAAAAAATTAATATATATTAAAATTGAAAATTTTTAAATATCACTGATATATAACTGTTCTATTTAAGCATCTCGTACGGAAAAGATAATAACATAACAAAAGTTTATTATAGATATGGATTATTCTTTCTCATCATCAATAATTTTAAGATGGAATCCTAATATGTTTAGTTGTTAAAGAAGAGATAGATATTTGATTAGAATTTGAAGAACTTTGGTAATAATTGAAAAATCGTTCGTATTGGAACTAATCAATCCACCTTTAAAAAAGGAAAAGAAAAATAAAGAGTTGCACAATTATCCACTCCTTTTATGTTGGAACCTTTTTTAAGTTTTGTTGGATTTTCCACCAATCATATAACTTGTTTGAGTGGATGAAGAAGCATATAATTTTGATTCAAGCATAAATAAAGCAATTCTATGCTCTACACCGTAGTGTCAAATTTTGAACATCCTCTTCCGAAGTGTTAGGAGAGATAACCTAAGATTTTACCTACATCATCCTTGTTTTAAGGCCAAAATTTTAGACAATTATATAAATAACATCAAATATCTGTATTGTCAAATAAAGTAGAAAGTTTAAAATTTTACAAAGAGAATATAATACAAATCAAAATCAAAGTAAAATGCCCAAATATAATGTAAAACACAAGAAAAGTTGAATTTATTCTATAATTGAAAAAGATAATACGTCGTAACATTTTTAAAATACTATTTGTTAGGTGTAAAATCAAATGCAAAATATGTGGCTCTCTCATCGGGATGTTTCTGGACCTCCGCTTGGCACGTCGAGAACACAGGGGAAGAGCCCAACATTCATTGAATGACAGTACGAAAGCGTCACAATAACGCAACACCTCTCTATGCTCCTCTTATAAAAGATGGAACATCATCTTTTAAAAGTATGCCATCTCTTTGTATTATTCTATATAAATTCAACTAAACATTAATTAGTTTGGACTAAGTTCTAACTTTAAGTTTCGAAGTGTAAGCAGTCGTACTGATACACCATATCGGTGTAAAGTTTTGATTGCAAGTTAACAACTAAGACATCGTTAAAATATGTAGAAGATCGCTAGCTGATGTGTGACCATAATCGCGCATCCACGATTTCTCCACCAAATTCCCACGATGTGGTTTGAATGGGTTGACAAATGAAAAATGATTGACTTTGGATCATTTATTACTGTATATGATAATTAATCTTTGTTGCCCACACTCTATCTCAAGCTTTTCACAAGAAGATCTCTTCCCCAAATAATATTTCCCACGCATTAAATTTCATTCCAGCTGTCAAAAAATTATTTCTTATTTTTAAAAAGAAAAAAACAATACTGTTTTTATATATGATTTTGCTTTAAGTTTCTTCTAGCATAGCCAGCCGCAAGTTTGGTGCTTCACAAATAGTTTTCTATATTTTCTTTTAGAAAAAAAAAATTATTATAATTAACAAGCTCTATGATGTCGATTTTATTTTTATTTTTTGAGGTTTCCTTTGAATGTTTAAACCTCTCTCTCAATACACTGTTTTCTACACATTTTCTAGATCCAAATTTAATTATTTTCTTTACAATAATGTGGATAATATGAAGAATAATTTATATGTTTCTTTTTATTTAAAAATTACAAAAAATATATCACATGACTTAAAAAAGATTTGGAAAATGTTGACTGTTATATGGTATATATTCACACCTCCACGTGTGAATTATTTATCCTCTTTCCTTAATTGTTTTTTTAAAAAGCAACTTCATTTTCATTGATTTTATTTCTTTCTTTCTATATTAAAATTTCAACTTCCTAAATTCAAATAAACATATAACTTCCTTTGCAAAAAAAAAATATAGCTTCCTCTCAAATTATATTACATTTTCTCACAGACAAGAATTTGCACATTATTTAATAAATTTGGACTGAACTTTCCCTCGTACCAAAACAGTGAGGGGAAAAATAAATCCAAACTTATCATCGGTGGCAGATTGAGATCGAAGATTTTATGTTAGGAGCACAAATGCATATAAACATAATAGAAAAATATTAATTTTAAATTTTAACTTGACAATGTATATATATCAATTTGCACCTAAGAAAGTGTTGTAATTTTCATATATGTCGCAAATTTTATCATTCGATAGATTTTCATTTGAAAATTTGTTGGAAAAAATATTTTCATGTGTCAAATGTAAAAAAGAAAATTGGTATGAAATAATTGACAGGATTTAGAAAAAAAAAAAAACGAGATTAGAGTTGGTTTAATATTAAATTTTTTTTTATCAATCAAACTTAATTTGCAAACTTGATCTTTTATTAAATTAGTAAGGTTTTTTTTATTAAATAGAGGACTAAAAATTATGACATTTATATAAGGTTAGGATAATCAATTTAAATTTATTAAAAAAATTAATAAAAAATAACTTTTCGAATTATTTATTTTAAATAAAAAATACATCTTTCTAAAAAAACAATGTTTAAAAATCAAAATAGTTTTGAGATTCAATTACACCCCAATCAAAATGTATTTAAAAAAGCAAAATCAAAATAAAATAAAAAAATACGCTGAAAAAGGAAACAAAATAAAAATTAAAAACATGCTCTATCTTTGATTCGAACTCAGGACGTCGAGACTAATATATTTAAAAAGAAAAATTGAAAGAAAATAAAAAAAGATGCTAGCACAATGCTAATATATTAAAAGAAGAAAAATTAAAAGAAAATAAAAAATCTAAAAAACAAAAACAAAAAATTAAAATTAAAATATACGCTAAAAAGAAGAAACAAAATAAAAATAAAAATAAAAAACATACTCATGATTCGAATTCAGGATGCGACTAATATATTTGAAAAAAAAAATGAAAAGCAAAAAAGAAAAAAAAGGATGTGAACGCAGAGGAAGGGGCATTTAGCTTGGGGTTAGTGAACTACCCAGGAACACTATATATATATATATATATTTTTATATTGAAATAACCTGTAACAAATATATTTAAAATCCAGGAGCACGTGTCCCAGTCCCCACGTGGATCCGATCCCTTGTCATTTCCTTCAATCTACCAATCCATTTTTTTTAGAAGGAAAAATTAAGGACTATTTGGACTTGTAACATTTATTTTGATTTTTTCTTTTGTAGAGTCCTTATACTCCTAAACATTATTTCTTATTTTTTGTTTTTCTTATTAAGAATTATGCTTGATTTCTACCATTATTTTAATTTATTTTGATATTTCTTTCAAAGTGAAAATAAAATTTTAAAAGCTACATTTTTAGTTAAAAAAATTTAACTTAGATTTTAAAAGCATTTTTAAAAGGGAGATAACAAAACAAAAAATATATAGATGAAAGTAGCCTGATTAATTTTTAAAAACAAACTTAATATACATGTGACATTCTAGAACACAAACTTTTTTTTTTATTGGCGTTTAGAACACAAATTAAAATTATGCGATATAAAATTTTATTTACATATAATAAAAAAATTATAGTAATAAGGATTTGTGTTAATTTTGAAAAGTCTTAAAGATTAAAATAGAATATAAATTGAAAACTAGTTTCAAATTCTATTCTGATCCTCTAACTAGCTATCAAACCTTTTGTTTTCATATCTAAATTTGCATAAAGATATATGTTACTCATTACCTTTATTTATTTAATTTTGTAGATTACATAATAGAAATTTAATATAAGCCGTTTTTTTAATCATTTATTTGAGTAAGTACGTGGACTAGGTCAAATGTTGAGCTTCAAAATGAAAGAGAATTAAAACACATTTTAGGCATATGTTTTAGAGATTAAAATAAGAATATTTAACAATTTAGCTAGAGACTAAAAATAATATTTAAATCTTAAAGAAACCAAAATAAAAATAAGTATGAAAATCAAACAATCAAAATCAAATAATAACCAAAAGTTAATTAATATAATTGTGTCCACCCACCAAAAGCCTACAAAGTACAAACTTACAGAAATCCCACGTGAAACTTGAAACTTCTTTAAATTTCCTTGGAAATGAAATTAAAAAAGTCTACTTGAAATATTTATTTTTTTCCTCTTCAAACTCTAGACCATTAAAAAAGGTTGAATTTGGACCAATATATTAATTTTCTCAACATCATTGGCCAACCATAGCTGTATTTATTATGTCGTAATTTTGACAAACAATTGGTCGATATTAAAAAGGTTGCAATAAACAACAATTACTGCACACGAAATTTCAACTTTTCACACTCTGTTTTATGGGCTTTGCTTGACTAATGCTTTTTTCTTTTTCACTGTCGGCATATTCTTAAATGTGGAGGCTTTTATTAGATCAACTATCGAGAGAAACATAAAAGTGATAATTATTCAATGGTTGTGAAACGCTAGGAGCAGCCAGATTATTAGAGTTATTTTACCCTAGTTTGTTATTAACTCGTGTTATTTAGTTAGTCGGTTACACAAACTAATGTATTTAATTGTGATGATTTTAATATCACAGGTGTAAGAGAGATTTTTGATTAATAAAAAGTTTTATCTCTCTCTTCCACGTGTAATATGGTATCAGAGCGAAATACAGAGTTCTCGCGTAAACTTGCCATTTTTGCCTTACGAAGAAAAGTTTCACAAAATTTTTTCTCTTTTCTTCTTCTCCTCACATGGTAGATCTTGTTGATCAGAGTGTTATTCCTGATCCAATTACACAGCAGACTTCTGTTGCTCAAAATTCAGCCGTGGAAAACACCACAGCAATTGAGTCTCAACTCAATCCTTATCTGATTCACCATTCGACTGCTCCAACTACTATATTGGTCACTCAACAGTTACTGGGAGCAAGCAATTACAATTCATGGTCAAGATCCATGATTATTGCGTTATCTGGTAAGAATAAGGTCGGATTCGTTGACGGAACTATTCAAAAGCCAAAAGGAAATCTTCTCGCGGCGTGGAAATGTATTAACGATATCATTACTTCTTGGATTCTTAATTCTGTATCCAAGGAAATTGCTGCAAGTTTTGTCTACACTGGATCTGCGAAGGAAATTTGGGATGAGCTCAAGGAACGCTTTCAGTAAAGCAACGGTCCACGCATATTTCAACTCCGAAAGGAACTCGTTACCACAGTGCATGGATCAATGTCGATTGAAGCTTATTACACAAAATTGTAGACAATTTGGCAAGAACTAATTGAATATCGACCCATGGTAACTTGTTCTTGTGATGGATTGAAGTCTCTTCTTGAATACCTCCAATCTGAATATGTAATGATCTTTCTCATGGGGCTTCATGAGTCTTATGCTAATGTTAGGGCTCAGATTCTTCTTATGGATCCGATTCCTCCCATTAATAAGGTGTTTTCCTTACTGATTCAAGAAGAACATCAAAGAGCAATCGGCACTATGTCTCCTTCCTTCGAGCCTATGGCCATGGCAGCCGCTACAGAGAACTCGAAGAAACAAAATCAATACCGCCGAAAAGATAATCGTTCCTTTTGCACTCATTGCGGACTTCGATGACATGTTATTGATAAGTGCTACAAACTTTATGGATATCCACCTGGATATCGTACTCACAATCCGAACAACTCGAACAATCCTCGATCTGGCCAAAATAGCTCTGCTTCTGGCGTTCATACTGCTGTTAATCAAGTATCTGACAAACCTGTTGAGCCTTCTCTTGCACCAATCGGTCACGCAGCATTGCAATCTTCTCCTTCATTCTTCAATAGCCTGAGTTCTACTCAATACACTCAGCTAATTGAGATGTTGCAGTCACATCTTCAAGGAGTAAAACCAGACACAAATTCTTCTGTGGTGTCTCATCTGACAGGTACTTCTATTCCAGCTTTAACTTCACATGATGATGCTTATACAAATACTTGGATTATCGATTCTGGCGCTGCTAGTCATATTTGCCATCAGAGGTCTCTGTTCTTGGATATTCGTCCTGTTTCTCATGTTAATGTTGTTTTGCCAACACATTCACGGATTTCAGTTGAGTTTATTGGCTCGGTATCTTTATCAACCGAACTTACTCTCCATGATGTGCTCTATGTGCTCCAATTTACATATAATTTGCTATATGTGAGTTCTTTACTCAAACATGGTTCCTTTTCGCTTGAATTTCATGGGGATTCTTGCTTCATTCAGGACAGATTGCGATTGAAGACGATTGGCAGGGCTGATTGTGCTAATGGACTTTATTCCCTCATTCTACCTTTACCAACTGTTGTTCATGCTCTTGCTTATCGCCTTTCCAGTGATATTTGGCACAAGCGCCTGAGACATTCTTCTCACGCTAGATTGAAAATTTTAAAACAACCTTTGTGCCTTCCTGATGGTTGTTCATCTAGTGTTTGTCATATATGTCCCTTAGCTAAACAAAAGCATCTTTCATTTTCTGCTAATAATCATGTCTCTCATTCCACGTTTGATTTGATTCATTGTAATGTATGGGGACCTTTTCGCACCCCTACTTCTGCTGGTTATACATATTTTTTGACATTAGTTGATGATTGTTCCCGTTTCACGTGGGTTTATCTTATGAGACGTAAATTTGATGCTTTGTTCATAATACCAAGTTTTTTCAAGATGATTGACACTCAATTTTCAAAGGGTATCAAGGTATTCAGATCAGATAATGCCCCTGAACTCCGTTTCGCTGAATTTTTTGCTTCAACTGGTACTTTGCATCAATTCTCTTGTGTTAACAGACCTCAACAAAATTCTGTTGTTGAGAGAAAGCATCAACATCTTTTGAATGTAGCACGGGCTTTATTTTTTCAATCTTGAGTTTCGTTGCATTTTTGGGGCCATTGTGTACTGACTGCTGCTTATCTGATCAACCGCACGCCTATGTTGTTGCTTTCTGATTTATCGCCTTATGAAGTTTTATTTGGGCATAGTTTTGATTACTCTTCTCTCAGAGTTTTTGGCTGTCTTGCTTATGCATCTACCATGCCTTTACACCGTTCTAAGTTTGATCCGCGTGCTCGACCTTGTATTTTTATGGGGTATCCAGCTGGTGTTAAAGGTTATCAGTTATATGACGTTACTAAGAAGCATTTGTTCATATCTCGTGATGTTGTGTTTTTTGAGGATATCTTTCCGTTTCATTCATTAACCTCTACACAGGACTCTCTTATATCTGAATTTTTGGACAGTTTTGTTCTACCTACTGCAGTTTTTGATGAGTCTGTTGGTCCATGTCCATTGGGTTCTTCAGTTTCTTCGTCAACTGTTATGCCCACTGTTTTTTATGGTGATGTTTCACCTTTTACCTCTACTGCTCATGCTGACAGCCTTTTAGCTTTTGACTTAACAGCCACACCGTCTGTACCACTGCCCAATGATGTATCAGTTGTACCACAGTCCATTGGTGTACAACAACCTATTGTTGAGCCTATATGTCCAAATGCATCAGTTGTACAGCAGCCCCATGATGTAATAGTTGTTTTTGATGAGGTTTCTCCTTCTCGAGATATTTCGCCAGCTGATATTACCACTTATCAGCATAATGGTGTTGTTGCTCCTCAACATAATGAGCCTCTTCCTACTTTGATCGGTCGACCTCGACGCTCGAGACACCCTCCTTCTTATTTGAAGGACTTTCATTGCAATATGCTACAAGGGTTTTTTCCTAAAGCCACCATGCCTTATTCTTTATAGAATTTCTTGTCTTATGAAAACTTGTCTCCTGACTATCGACACTTTATTCTTAATGTGTCTACAAAGTTTGAGCCTGTTTATTTTCATCAAGCTGTTCAATTTCCACATTGGAGGAAGGCCATGGATGATGAGTTGGCTGCTATGGAGAGGACTAATACATGGTCGGTTGTTACTCTTTCACCTCATCATCATGCTATTGGCTCGAAATGGGTGTATCGTGTTAAATATAAAGCAGATGGCACAGTCGATCGTTACAAAGCCCGCCTTGTTGCCAAAGGGTACAACCAACAAGAAGGTATCGATTTCATTGATACTTTTTCTCCTGTAGCTAAGATTGTGACTGTGAAGGTTTTGTTAACCTTGTCTGCTTCTTATGGTTGGCCCCTTGCCCAAATGGATGTAAATAATGCCTTCTTTAACGGAGATTTATTTGAAAAAGTGTATATGTCTTTACCCCTTGGATATACTCCTCGACAGGGGGAGATCCCTTCCAACACTTCTCTTGTTTGTAAGCTTAATACATCCATCTATGGGTTAAGGCAGGCCTCTCGGCAGTGGTTCACTAAATTTTCGTGTGCTTTACTTTCTCATGGATTTGTTCAGTCTAAAGCAGATTATTCCCTATTTACTAGAGGGCATGGTGATACCTTTGTTGCATTACTAGTCTATGTTGATGATATTATCTTGACTGGGCCTTCACCTAATGTTCTTAATTTGGTTAAAGAAGTATTGAAGTCTCATTTCCAGCTTAAAGACTTGGGCTCAGTAAGATATTTTTTAGGATTGGAGATTTCTCATTCATCTCGTGGTATATCTTTGTCTCAACGAAAGTATTGCCTTCAAATTCTTGAAGACACTGGTTTTCTTGGTGCTCGTTCTGCTGCTTTTCCTATGGATCCACACCTTCGGCTTTCTAAAACTGATGGTGATCCACTTTCTACTAAAGATGCCACTGCTTATCGTCGTTTACTCGGGGCCTATTATACTTACAGATCTCTCGGCCAGACATTTCTTTTACGGTTCATAAATTGAGCCAGTTTCTTCAACAGCCTTGCTCGGGTCATCTAAATGCTGTACATCATTTATTGAGGTACTTAAAAGGCTCTCCTGGTCAAGGTGTTTTATTACACAAATCCTCTTCATTTGGCCTTCGTGCTTTTGTTGATGCTGATTGGGGCTCCTGTGTTGACACACGTCGTTCTGTGACTGGTTTTTGTGTTTTCCTTGGTGATTCCTTGGTTTCTTGGAAATCTAAGAAACAGGCCACTGTTTCTCGCTCATCTGCTGAAGCAGATATCGAGCTTTGGCAGCTGTCACGAGTGAACTTCTTTGGATATGGCAGTTACTCACTGACTTACGTATATCCTTTTCTCCTCCTGCTGTTGTTTACTATGACAATCAAGCTGCTGTCTCTATTGCTTCAAACCCCATGTTTCATGAGCGGACTAAACATATTGAGATTGATTGCCATTTCGTTCGTGACAAAGTTGCTGATGGGTTTCTCAAGCTTCTACTTATTCGTTCAAGTTCCCAGCTAGCTGACATGTTTACTAAGGCTCTTCCCTCATCTACCTTGCGGTTTCTTATGTCTAAGATGGGTGTCTTTGATCTTTACACTCCATCTTGAAGGGGAGTATTAGAGTTATTTTACCCTAGTTTGTTATTAACTCGTGTTAGTTAGTTAGTCGGTTACACAAACTAATGTATTTAATTGTGATGATTTTAATATCACAGGTGTAAGAGAGATTTTTGATTAATAAAAAGTTTTATCTCTCTCTCTTCCACGCGTAATACAGATGAGTTTTTTAAGACTTGTGAATGACAATTTTTTTTAGAACTTATAAAGTTATTTACAAGTAACTCATTTAACATTTTTTTTTTTTTGGCTTTAACATTTTTTCTTAGAAATTGGAGTTTGGTCTGTAGGGTCGGAGCAACTAGGGCTTTCATCAAAGGGTACATGGCCTATTTCAGGTTCACTCGGAGCTTTGCGGCATGGTACTCGTGACCTTGCTGGTGGCTGCCACTACTCACACTTAAATGCCCCTCCTTGAATTTTTCGGTCATGCAATACTTAGCCTCGTAGCTCTGGTACGACCTTCATTTGATTCCGACGTTGAATAATACTGATTATTGTGATGTTTTCCTATTTAGTATTTTTTATTTCTACCACGTCCACATTCTACTTTAGTTATTAAATAGTTGTGGTGTTATAATCAAGGTTTTAAATGTCGATATTGATGGAAATATCGATAAAATGTTGATGTCGATGGATATTTCTGTAAAAGTTAGAAAAATTAAAAAAATCGTAAAAATATTTAAATTAATAAAATAAAATTCCTATTTCTAAATTAGTTAAAAATAATTAATATTAATATTATGTATATATTAGTGACATTTTGTTGATAATTTTCATATTTTATCGATTTTCTTGTACTAGAAATGTCGATTTATCCGTCATGTCGATGTCGAACCCCTCAAAACATGGATATGTCGATGGAAATGTTGACGTGTTGACGTGTCGACAGATATTTAGAACCATAGTTATAACACATAACAAAAAAGCTTATGGGTAGCTTTGATAACGGCTAAATATAATTATCGATTGCCAGAGACTCTCCCCTTCAGCTGCAAATATGGAAGTTCCGAGGCCCTGGTTTCATATAATTAAATTTTCGGCATACAATTTGGAAGAAAGGAAATGGGAAGAATCTTTATTTTTGGTATCATAATTGGATTGCAACAGAGCCTCTATACATAGCTCAACCCATATTTTTTGCTCGGGCGGAAAATAAAACCATAACGGTCTTTGAAGCTTGGCATCACATGGTCTTTGTTCGATAGAGAGCAGTGCACCTGGTCTTCATGTAGGGTTCTTTTTCACAGTCATCCGAAGCCAGAGTTCCAGATAGAATAATTTGGGCAAAATCACCAAGTTTTATCTGTACAGGAAATGAAAAATTTTCTTCTTTAGCAGTATCGTGTTGCTTCCTCCAATCGATCCTTCCCAGTAAAACGCGACGTGTTCGTTTCTTTTTAGAATTTTTGGCACCTCATTTTTCCGAAGTGTTGGGAAATTGATGACTCTAAATAATTTCTCATTCCATAGTTATATCCATCTACCTAAGCAAATCACACACCGCAAGAGAAAAATAGGAAAAGCAATAAACGACACAAGATTTATATTGGTTCACCCTAACAGTTTATGGGCTGCGTCCAGTCTTCCCCTCAGATGCGGGTTCCACTATAATTGAGATTGGATACAAAGTACTCAAAATATCTCACCCCAATATTTGTCCCCTCTAGAGGTCCTAACAAAAGCCTCCTAGTTTCTAAGTATTATAAACACTATACTTAGGTACATGAATGAAAACACTCACAGAATAATCAAGATACAATACCCATAACATGATGATCTTGATCTTCCTAATCTGTGCTGCCAATACTCGAGCCTGCCACTAGAAGCTAGCTGCCAAACACCCCAAAGTCGGCTGATGCAAAAAACCCTACGCTGCTATATTGTGACGGCCCAAAAAAGCCTAAAACGGAACTGCTGCGTATTTATAATCGTCGTTACAGCGCATGGCGCTACGGACGGAAACGAACTCCGCCCACGCCCATCAGGACAGTGCCCTTAGCGCCGCGGGGCTGCTTCCTCGGCCCTCCTGGCCTGCAACGCCCTACTTCACCTATTTTCATCCTTGCTTTGTCCCGACGTGTCCCGTCTTGATCCTGACTCTTCCTTAGCTCGTTTCGACGTTGTTTTGGCTCCACCAATCCCAACACGAAGAAATGTAAATTTTTTATCTGGTGTCTCCTTCACCGTGGCCTTAACATAGCATAAAAGCTTCAGGTCCGCCTTCCCTCCGATGGCTCTCTGTCGACACTAATGTGTCCTTTGCTATCAAAGTGGAGAATCTGTTGACCATCTTTTTCTTCATCGCCCATTTACATCTTCTCTCTGGTACCATCTTTTCCATACCTTCCAAATACAAACCTCCTTTCCCAGATTGATAGATCCATTTATTTGATAGGAAAAAATCTCATACTTCTACCATAGGAATAAGTAGAAAATAACTGAGAAATTTAAAGAAAGCAATAAAATAAAGAAATACAAGAATTAATGTGGAAAAACTCTAAATCAAAGTAAAAACCACGGTACATAAGAAAAAATCTACTATGTGAAAAATTATTACAATCACACAGATTTCTCTCCCCAACCCCAATTAGACAAAATACTCCTTCAAAGTAAATACTGCTCAGTTAACTAGAGCTGGTATATCAGGCTTAAATAATTCAATTGGGATGATTAAAACTCAAGTCCATGAACTCCTTTTATAGTAGTTGGAACACACCTCCTCGTTGTACTTTTCCGACGTGGGACAACTTCTAGCACTTGGAGACCATCCTTGTATGGGACAACTTCCATTCCAATATTTTGTCAAATCCCAACAAATTCTACATTGACAAGATATTGAAAAATTCACAGCTTCTACTGCACTCATTGTCTTCACCGACAATCATAATTCTCAATTCAGAGAACTATAGCCTACTCCACCATAAAAGTAGATCACTTGGAATGTCGTCTTTCAAAATTTTTCTTCTTCGTCGCATGTCGATAAATCCTGCTGAAATTTATGGTACAACTTCTATCTATTTGGCTCACTTGGAAGTTCTTCAGCCATTGATATAACTTCCACCACACACCTTGCATAACTGTCAAACCAATGTCCATGTGTAAACTTGTGGAACCGCTAACATCACATCCTCTATCATGGTAAAGCGGACATAACATGAGGATGATTTCTATCTCTCTTCAAAGGAACTGATCATCTTCTCTCCTAATGAGAGAAACACTGTCAGCATCCGGCTCAGAGCCCTTTGACGAACCGACACTGTTAGGACAATCTTTCTTCACGTGCCCAAACTGTTCGCATCTCCAACAACAAGCTTTCTTTTGCACAGAGTCTTTCTTCTTCTTCCAATTGCTAGTTACCAGTTCTGAATCTTCATGTGAAGTACGCCCTTTCACTCTTCAGCCTTTTTTCTTCTGACAACAGTTTATTAGTAGCCTCGTCAAAGTTCAAAATATCCTTCCCGTACATCAAGATCGGCTTCATGTGTTCATAAGAAGGTGGAAGTGACAAGTGAAGGGATGTGAATCCCGGAGCGGAAGCGGACCTTCGTTCATGATTTTTGAGAAACAAAATCAAAGGTGTGAAGAAGTAAATATAGGGGAAAGTCTTTACCTTTGAAGAACTTTTCTTAACGAATTCCACCCGAACACAACCAAATGATCTTCCGTGCTATCCTCTTGGGTCTCGAGAACACGCTTGTGGGAGCGTTTCTTTGGAACGAAAGGGAGTATTGAGAGAGAGAGCTTGAGAGAGATTGGGAGTTCTACCACTTTGTTATCCCTGTTTTGTGTTTTTTTGAACTGCAAAGGGAAGGGATAACAAAGACAGTGACGTGGGGAGTTACCCCACGTCACTTAACTGACCACTCCCCTGCAATTTTGCAGGGGAGTTTAATATTAATATTAATAATTAATTATATCAAATAATTAACACTTAATTATTTATCACATAAATAGAATCATATTCTACAGCATTTCTCTCGTATAACCTATAGTTCTAATGTACATCTTATGCACATTATTTTTAACGTATAGTTTTAATATGAATCTTATTCATATTAATTTTATTTGAATCTCATTCAAATAATTTCTCTCATAATATATAGTTTTAATTTAGAATTAACTATATATTATAATGTATCAATATACATATAATCCCTTAAGTAATTTGAACAGGTCAAATTCTTCCATAAACTTGATCCTCGTTTTACCCGTTATGAGCTAGCAAGGGAACCTAATGGACCTACAGATCAGAAACTCCAACGATACAAGATTAATCGGTCAAACTCATTGACTGAGTTAATCAACATTCGTTAATTATGGGTCACTCCACTAAAGACCCGCAGTTGCACTCTTCTCATTGCAGAATGTTTTCGTGTCCACGGATATACGACCATTAATGACAAGTCAATCATTCACGAGTGCTCGTAACTGAACTTGGATCAAATTACCGTTTTACCCTTGAGTTACATCTTACTCCTTAAATACAACTGCTCCTCTAATGAACAACCCGGTTATGGTCTGACCAATAACCGGAAGTCCCCTCTCGGGCCAATGAGAGGATGGAGCCCCTTGTTCAAGTCCTGGAGTCAGCATTTAAGAGAACACTCATCTACTCCCCTAAAGTCGGGGAGGACTGAATTCCATCTTGTGAAGTTATGTTACCAGCTCCACACTCGGTCTAGTCCCCAAAATGGTAGGAATATTGAGTCGGCAACTTGGGCCACTCTCACTCATACAGATCAAAGGACGAGCCCTTACGGGCATGAGTCCATAACTCACTCAAGATTGAGATTGAGTTGTTTGGTCATCCTATGAAATAACAATCTGTTAGTCAACAGCGTTACATCTAAAGATTGTCTATTTCGCAATCCGGTCTTATACAAACTCATTGTACAGGATACCCCCACTCGCATGTCTCCACACGAACGACCTGGATATCGAGTCGTTTGTAACATTTACAAAATGGGCCGTATCCATAGTGTTGCCAGGATAAGGTACCCAGCCTTATCCATATACTATAGACCCTTTAGGTTATTCACGTGACATTATCCACTTGTATATCAGGGTATATCAAATATATACCTCGTATATCAATAGTATATCCAATATATCAAATATATGCCCAGTATATATACTGTCTCGATTACATTAAAATAACCTTCGATGTTTAGTTTATTGGATTTTGGACAATGCAATGTTATGAATTCAACAACAAATTTATTGAATAAAAATTTATTGAATATACATTTGTTTTTACACAAAATACAAACTACGAGTTTAGGGAAACACAGCCAACAACAAGATAAGCCTGAGTGTTTTATCTTCGTCATCTATTTTCACTTCGATCGCCTCCAGCTCAAAAATGATGATGATCTGACATTTTGACATTTTCGTACTTTCCTCAATTCACAGTGTGTGAAATTGCTCCTTCAGTTACAGTCGATTTGAGATGCCCTTTGCCTGATACAACGCTCATTCGCAAGAATGTTCTTAGCCAAACCTGTTTGTATCGCGCTTGCAGCCATCAAATCAATTTCAGACTTTACTAGACCGCTATCACCGTAGTTGCCAAAGTTGATCATTCCATCAAATTTCTCCACGCCAATCTTCACTAAACTCATAAAGAATGACATATCTACTTGACACTCCTAATTTTTTATGATGTGGAAGTTCAGATAATGCTGCAACCACAGAGCATACTAAAAAATTAGCTTTGATACCACCAATAAGCAGAAAATAACTAAGAAATACAAGAATTAACGTGAAAAAACTCTCAACTGGAAAACTTCTATGAAATCTCTTTTCAGAGGCATCCAAGTTCAATCTCTTTTATAATTACTCTATAGCTACCATTTCCCTAGGTTTTATTTTTTTTTGTATGTATGTTATTTCTCACCTACCTCTTTATGAAATGGTACTTTTTCTTTAAAAAAAAAAAGAAAAAGAAAACAAATTTCTATGAAAGTTTAAATTAGTACCGAAATGAAACAAGTGGAAGAAACACCCATGAGCCAAATTCAACCACCATTATTAAATCTTCTACCACTAACAAAAATAATAGATTACGGATAGGATCAAACCCAAGTCTCTGATATACACTACTACTTCACTACTACCAAATAAATGAGCTGGTTGAAACATTATTTCTCAACTTATTTTCCTTTTTTAACCTACCAAATCCTTCATTGAGAATGTTACAGCTAAAAAACTTTAAGAAAATCTCTTTTCTAACCTACCAATTCTAATGCTTCTTCTTGGTAACTCCAATCCTCATCAACGCAATATAAGCAACAAGACGATACCCAACAAGCATTACAACCAAGGCAACAACGGTTGTGAGTTTCCTATCAAGACCCACTTGTTTTATGGCTGGAAATTCCCCAATTTCACAGTGGCCTCCATTGCTGGAACATGGATAAGTTTCAGTAGCTTCAAATTGAGACATCAACAGAAGCCTGTAGGAATATGTACCAATGGAAAGGTACTTGGTCCAAGCAACAAACCGAGGCACGTGCTGCACAAAGTACCCCGATGTTAGAAGGAAACATAGCATGAGGACTGATCCCAGTGTGGTGGCTGAAGTTTGGTCCATGACAAGGGCGCCGATGGCCAGCCCGAACCCTTGAGACACCAATACGCTGAGAAGTAGAGAAAATAGAGTTGCGAAGAAGGCCGCGGCGGAGCGTTTGAGGGCCGCCATCCAGTAGATTATGAGGACGAAGACGGTGGGGAGGATGAGCTCCATCGGGAGGTCGCCGGTGGTCCTTGAGAGGAAGTAGGAGGAGAGCCTGTACATTCCGGAGGATCGTTCCTTTGCCAGGATCATGCGTTCTTTTGGGAACATGCTGATGGCTTGTAACAGAGGGAAGAAACCCCAGAAGCTTGATGAGAAGTAAAACAGCCCAATCTGCAAAGGTATTTGAAAATATGTCAGCTGGTTAATTAACACGATCATTGAAAAATTTGTATACCAAGGAGCAAAATTTTACATTATAACTTTTTAGTATATAAATTTTACATTATAACTTTTTAGTATATAGAATATTTTTTAAATTCCAAGTGTAGTCATTTAATTTCAAGTATGGTGACTTTTAATGCATTCCCGAACTTTCAATTTTGTATCTTAAGAGGTCGAAATTTGAAAGTTTAAAGATTTATTACGATACTTTATAAATTTTAAAGATCTATTAGACATAATTCCACAAATTCATGAATGGACTTATACACAACTTTAGAACTTGAGTAATAATTTTACTTAATGTCTTGATTCTGATATCTCTACTCTTTCCCTTAACTGGGGTGCTTTCCTACGGCCTCCATTTTGTATTTTTTTTTTACGTTTCTCACCCCACCTTTAGTGAGATGGTGGGTATTTATTTAGAAAAAAAGCCTCCAAATGTTTTGATTCTGAAAAGTTATGATGGACACTAGAGGAAAAAGGTTTTAAAATCCTAATTCTTTTGAATATATATATATATATATATTTTTTTTTTTTTGATAATCCAGGAGTCGGCGATTCTTTGGCTTTTATACCCCTATATCTGGTGGGTATGCACACTATCCCCATACCCATTATATACGTAAAGGGTTATTGTTTGGTGAAGTTGCGTTCCATGTGACTTGAACTCAGGACCTCCATATCTTTTGAATACATTTTGTAATCTAAGATGAACTGAGGGGTTATTGCTCCTGTTTCCTTCTTCACCAATACCTAGTTGTTGGACACTAGAGGAGTACTTCTTTTAGAGGACTCTACCCAAAATTTCCACACTAATTAATGAGAATTGAAATCTTGGTCTTCTTCCTTTATGAAACTTTAGCTGAGACACCATTAACACCATAGCCATACATTTGTAAAGCTGATATATGAAAGCAAAACTTGGAAAGAAAAAAAAACGGGTTTAAAGAGAAAGGAGAGAATATGAGACCTTATCTTGTAAATGGGAATCATCAGACTGCCACCACAAGAGTCCACAGATGAGTGCAACTGCTAAAACCTGCCCAACCTTAAGCCGAGAGAAGGATTCGTGCTTTCTTTCCTTAATTCCTCTCCTCAGCAGCACACAGAACTGTTGCCACCAAGTTGTGGACCAACGCCCCAACCCCTTGTCTTCTGCCCCATGATCTTCCAACAAATGCTCATCACTTTGTTGTACATCCAACTCCAACTTCTCCGCAATGTGGCTCTTGTAAGATGCTATAAGTTTCTGCTTAACCATGGCTGCTTCCTCCTCTGGATCATTCATTGACAAACCTACAATAGCTCACCAAAATTAATAACTACTTTAGTGTTTGGAATAGCTTTAAAGTGATTATTTTACATGGTTAGAAGTAAATTTTTCTTTCATGTTTGGTAATAAATAAAAAAATGCTTTTGGAATTTAAAAATATTTTTCTAAGAAACACTTGAAAGGTTGTATCAATCTCCAAAAATTGATTGATGAAGAATCTCTCTCAAATTACTTTGTAGAAATTTGGCATTTGTCGAATTAGGGATGTAGTGTAACCAAAACTAAAATCAGTTTTAAGATGCAATCAAATTACAAACTCACTCTAAAACTAAAATCAATTTTAAGATGCAATCAAATACAAACTAAAAAAGTGAGACAAATCAGAATGTTTACTGATTACAAACTCTCCGCTCCCCGTTGGTAATGTACTCAAGGGGTTTTTATGAGTGAAACTAAATCATAAGAGAAGACTGGATAATCGTTTAATTTTACCCATACAAAAACACTCCCAAATAAGTCTCATGCATAATATTATTAGTGTATAGTCCAATAATATAACTTTTAGGTTTTCTTTTTTTTTTTTTCAATTCAATAATCATTAATTTGCATGATTGAACCCAAGAGACTGGTTAAGTAAACTCCCATTAACAAAACACAAAACTGATTGTTTCCTTAATATGCAAGATTTCATCTTGAAAGAATTTGATACAAAAAAAGAAAATAGACAAATCAGTAACATACCATTGGCAAGATCCAGCAGAAAATCCGAAGGGTTCATAGGCACAGATGGAGAATACCCAATACTCGAGAAATAATCCATAGCCTCCGATCCCTTCCCAAAGTATATAGTGTTCCCTTCTGAAAGCAACAAGATCTTATGAAACATATAGAACAGCCGACTCGACGGCTGATGGATCGTCATCACCACCGTCCTCCCGCTGTTCGCCACCTCCCACAGCGTCGAAACAATCCTCTGCGCCGTGGTCGAGTCGAGCCCGGAAGTGGGCTCGTCCAAGAACAGCAAACTAGGGTTTATAAGCATCTCTTGCCCAATGCTCACTCTTTTTCTCTCCCCTCCAGAAACCCCTCTCAATGTTTGGCCTCCCACGACGCCGTTTTTRCACTTGCTCAGCCCCAGCTGGGAGATCACTGCCTCSGCYTGRGCCACTTTCTGTTGTTTGGTTARRGTATTGGGCAGCCTTAGAAGCGCAGTGAAGACTAGGGTTTCGGTGACGGTCAGGTGGGGGAGGAGAATGTCATCTTGAGTAACGAAACCGATGTTGCGCTTCATCTTATTGGAGAAAGGCTTCCCGTTGTAGGCTATGGTCCCGACCAGCCGTCCGCCGAGTCGACCGCCCAACGCCGTGAGGAGTGTGGTTTTGCCGGACCCTGACGGACCCAACATGGCCAGCATCTCCCCAGGACGGACCACGCCGGTTATTCCTTTCAATATCGTTCTCTCTTCCGAATTGTTGGCCTTCTTTGGAATCAAGAACCCTGCTTTTTTGGGTTTGATCTTGTAATTTACGTTGTGAAACTGCATCAGATTAAAGAGTAATCAAAGACCCACAAAACAAAATTGAAAAAAGAATTGAGTTATGTATTGAAAATGATCCATTTGATAATTACCATCAACGTGAGAGGGCGATTTGCCTTGGTGAAAAAGGCAGCGGCTTCGGATGGATCCGTCGTGTTGTTGGTCTGAGCTGCCTCAATGTCTGCCATTTTTGTGCTCTTTTTTCTTTTTTTCTCTCTCACGCAGTGATAAAAAGAAATCGATGGGAGGAATAACAGGGAGGAGCTGGTTATTTTGTCTTGTTTCAACAACTTCGTTGGGAAGTGGAAAAAAAGTGTGAGTAAGTAACACAAAGAGAGGATTTCGACGAAGAAAACTAGAAGAGAGAGTGTTTGTTTTTTTTTTCAGGATTTTGAATTGAAGATCTCTGTGGATCTTTCTCAACAAACTCTGCAGTTTTTCTTTCCTGAGATTATGGTCACCAGTTTTTTGCTTCCGTTTTTGTTTTGATCTCTGATTTTCCATTTTGTTTTTCGTAGCTAGGTTTCGTTTTGTTGTTGTTACTTTTTTTTTTTTAAATAAAATTTGATGGAAGGAGAATTTATTATGCCACATATGAAAAAGAGAATGATCCTGAAAATAAGGACACCCACACAATTTGAGGGCGCTGCATATGCAAGACGTAGATGAACATCAAAAAGCAGTGGTTGAAGAAAGGCCTCCTTGTGACGAACAACACTTGGAGACTCTTTGAAATCCAAATAACGCATTGGTCAACTGATTCAACTTTCTTTCTACAGATTGGGTACAAAGGTGAGACGTCTACCCTTCCTCTTTAGATTTTTTTTTTGTTTTTTTTTTCTCCATGTGATGTTGTTCATCTTAATCTTAGCGGGTG
>NW_019104510.1:711807-733498 GCF_001995035.1 Momordica charantia
GTTGGTGGGTTGGTTGGAAATTTATTATATCATAAATGCATTTATTATGAAATGAGGGCAATTTAGTCAATTTACATGATAAAATAAGGGGAGGGGTCAGAAATCTGAGGTGAAGGGGTCATGAATAAGTAAAAATTAAAAGGGGGTCAAAAATCCAGAGTGGTTATTGAAAGGGGTCAAAAATCCCAATTTCCCATTGTCGTAGTGCTTAGAGGTTAGGTGACCATTGTTGTGGCATCTAGAGAGAGCTTTGTAGAGCATTTGTGAGACCCATTATATTTATCCCAATACCATAGTAGAACCCGATGTCGCAGGAGACTGGACGTAGCTCATAGTTGGGTGAACCAGTATAAATTTGCTTGTGTCGTGTCTGTGCTTTCCCTATTTTTCTCGTATTATTGTAGTTGATTTAGTTTTCACTGAAGAACTGTGGAAGGGAAAAATTATTATTGGTAAGTAAATTTTCCCAACAAGTGGTATCAGAGCTGTAGAGTTGCAGCATCATGGGAGACAAATATCAAGCACATCATTACTATGATGGGGGTTCCTGAAGTTCAGTGGAGAGAATTTCAATTTTTGGAATATGCAAGTAAAGGATCTTCTTATGTGTAAGAAGATACACAAGACTTTTGGGGAGAGACCAGTAGAGATGACTGACAAGGATTGAAATGAGATGGATGAGCAGGCCGTTGAAAACATTAGAATGTCTTTATCAATGGGGGTATGCAGTCTCGTGGTGAAAGAGACGACTGCGAAAGAATTGTTGCAGGCCTTGCAAGACAGGTATGAGAAACCTTCTACCAATACAAAAATACTTATATGGACGAAGTATTTTAATATCCACATGGAGGAGGGAACCTCAGTGAATTCCCACATTAATGAGCTCGCCAACATCTTGAACAAATTAGAATGGATGAGTATCAAGATCGATGAGGAGGTAAAGGTTATGAGGTTGCTGACATCTTTGCCTGACAGTTGGGAGACGATAAAGATTGCGATGTCGAATTCGTTAGGGGACAATAGCTTGAAATTTTCAGATATTTGTGATGCCGCCTTATCTGAGGAAGCCTAGAGAAAATTAGGGAAAATATCTGCATCTACTTCAGGAGCAGAAAACATGGTTCAATCAGCTTTGGTAGCTCAGAAAAGGGGAAGGGTAAGATGAATTACAAGATGAAGCAGCAGCATAGGAATAACAGGAGTAGTGGAGTTCCAGTGGAGAAGTTCAATGTTTTTACTGCCATAAGAAAGGTCACTTCAAGAAATACTACAGGAAGTTTAAGGAGGATCGGGAAAATGAGGACACTCTAAATTGCATGTCAGCGGATGTGTTAGCGTGTATTGAGGGAAACACAACACATGTAGACCAATCATCAGAGTGGGTAGTGGATAGTGCAACTTCGGTGCATGTATCTTCATATAGGAGTTGGTTCACGTCCCTCACTATAGGTAGTTATGGCACGGTGAGGACAGGGAACAAGAGACTCTCCAAGGTCAGAGGAATTTGGGAGGTGCGCCTGAAGACTGACAGTGGGATCGAGTTAGTTTTGCATGGTCTCAGATATGTACCCAATTTTAAAATGAATTTGATATCAGCGGGGAAACTGGATGATGAGGGCTACAAAAGTGAGTTTGCAGAAAATAGGTGAAACTTATAAAAGGATCCAAGGTAGTGGTTGTTGGCCACAGAGAAGCTTCAGTGTACGTATTGACGTTCAGCGTTGCCAAAAGATCAGAGAGACAAGTTATGCATAGGGCTGCAGATAGTTCAAGGGGAGACTTGAAAGAACTAGCATCATTGATAGTCAATACAGATCAAGAGAATCTGTCATCAGTTCAAGTATAACAGTTGGGAAGTAGAGGAAAGGGAAAGGGGAACATCTCAGTGAGGTGTTCAGCAGACTATCAGGATAAAGCCCCAATTGTCATACGGATTAGGGAGTTGATGAAGTCGCGAAGGCGAAAGAGTGCATCAAGGAAAAAGACTACAGTTGGTGCTGAGGTCGAGGGTGAGGTCTCGAGAGTGCAACGAACTTGTGTGGGAGTGCCAAGTCATCAGAGGGAAAATCTTTCTTTAAGAATCGTTGGGTGCGAGTGAAGAAAGAAGCGTTGAGGACCACTTAGTTCGAGTGGGAGTACGTGACTGTGTCTCTTACGTCTAGGAGACTTGACCATGTAGGATTGCTCAGTCTCAGAGCAATCATAGATGGAGCCTTGGTTGGTGCCAAGAAGATGTTAGAAGTTGTTGGTGCAATGGGAGTTGAGCCTTGGTTGGTGCCAAGAGGGTGTTGATCAGTTAGAAGCTGTTGGTGCAGTCAGAACTAAGTCACGGGGGACACTGTTGTTACAGTGGGAGGCGAAATTGTCGTTTTGTCTCCAAGTGGGAGATTGTTGAGATAAAATTGTGGAGTAAAAAACTCCAAAATAAAATAAAAGTGTTAATTGGGCATAAATAACATTAAAGCCCAATTATCTTATCTGTCTTTTGGTTTTGTTTTATAAGCCAAAATTTGTGGCTAGCCATTTACCCAAATAAAAATAGTGGTCATGTGTTTCTTGTGGTGGTGTTGGTGCACAAAATGGCGGTGGTGGTGTTCTTTGGCAGGGAAGAAAAGGAAGAACGTTAGCTTGTAGAGCTTTGTTGGCAGCCCGTTCTCTTGAGGTGAGTGAGGTTTTTCATTCTGTATTCCTAGGTAGCTATTGTCGTAGTGCTTAGAAGCTATGTGACTATTGTTGTAGCATCTAGAGAGAGCTTTGTAGAGCGTTTGTGAGACTCATTGTATTTATCCCAAATATCATAGTAGAACTCATTATCGTGTAAGACTGGACGTAGCCCATAGTTGGGTGAACCAGTATAAATTTATTTAGTGTTGTTTCTGTGCTTTCCCTATTTTCTCATATTATTTGTAGTTGATTTTGTTTTCACTGAAGAACTGTGGAAGGGGAAAATATTATCGGTAAGTAAATCTTCCCAACACTTTGAAGTTTTGACAACAAAAAATATATCAGACTTATGTTCAAGAAATTAATAAATCCATACCTTCCTACTTGAGTCATCTATTAAAGTCACATAGTATCTGTAACCTCCAAAAGAAGAAACTTTAGAATGCCCTGCACATCAATGATAAAGGAACTATCTTAATTATGCATGAGAACTCCCCTATTCAAGGTGAACCCCCACAACAATAACAAGAATAACCCCAATAACAAGATGATGAACCAACCCCAAGAAAGCTAAACAGATTTATGCTTGGTAACATGTCAAAGATCAAGAAGAAAAGATAACTTGTTCCTATCTTCAAGATTTCGAACTCTCCACAATCTAATTGATCAAACTAGATTGAAAGTTCTAAAACATGCATTCTAAACACAAGAATACAAAGAAAGTTTAGAGCTTGAGAGAGATTAAACTCAATCTAAAATTTTAATTCATCAAATGTTGTGTTTCAAAAGCAAATGTACATCTCTATTTATAGTAATTGAAAAGACACAACCCTTGAAAAATACATAATAAATTAAATATGTGGATGAATTTGGATTTTTAGATTCATGAAGTTTCTTGGATGACAAGATGTCTTTTTAAGCTTGAAAGGATGCAACTCTTCACCAAGTGTGAACACCTTAACTTGGAAGTGACCATTCAACCTTTCTTGTAGTCTTTTAGCTCTAGCTCTTGTGATTAGACCTTGTGGCATAATGATTGGCTCATGATTGGGTTGACTTTGAGCATAAGCTTCATTTGAGCTTATTTGAGCTTCCTCCTCTTGTAGGCTTTCCCCGTGCACTCCGTGATACTCATTTCTATATCAGACGCTCTTGAATCCATGACCCATGTGTCGTGAGTGCTCTTAACTGCAAGAACAAGAGCATATGTATCTGTTCAACAACATTTGCACCGACTTCATTCCCTTCAGTTCTCTTCAGGCCCTTGCAATTCCTCTTCAAGTGCCCAGTTTTACTACAATTTCAGCACTCAAACCTGCTGTTTCTTGGACCTGCTTTTGTTGTTTATCGACTTGCTTTGATTCTCATAACCTCTGTTATTATTTATTCCTCTGTCCACATTAAATGCTGAACCAGAAGTAGAAGCAATACCATAGTCTTTCCTATACGAATTTCTTCTACAAGAGCTGCATCTCTAACATCTACAATTTTCAATTCTCTTTCTCGCAAGAATTTGATGTAGTAGCTCACATGAGTTCTCAACTATCAGGCAAAGATCTTAACAACAAAATAACATAAACTTCATCACTGAATTCAAAATCAACATCTACCAATTTGTTAATCAACGCTTCAAACTCATTTAAATGGGTAGTAATAGATGTACCTTCAGTCATTTTCAAATTAAAAAATTTAGTTGTGAGATAAACCTTATTATTTATCGAGGATTTTTCATACATGTTGGCTAAGACATTCATCATCCTCATTGTGAGATGGAATCCCATTAATATTAATATGGTATCAGAGCCCAAAAAGCTCAAATGAGCATCCGGTCTAATGGGATCCGATCCAAAGATTGGTGAACCCAAAAGAGGCACCATCTTAAGGGGGTATGTTTAGGATCCCATATTGAAAAGATAAGGGACCTATTAAGTAAATTGGTTTTGAGATGGAACCCATGAATATTGATATGGTATCAGAGCCCAAAAACTCAAATGAGCATCGGGTTCAAAATATGGGATCCGACCAAGATCAGTGAGCTTAAAGAACCTCGATCTTGAGGAAGCATGTCAAGGACCCCACATTGAAAATATAAGGGACCTAACAAGGATTTATAATAGACATGGACTACTCATCCTATTGCCAATTGATTGTGAGATGAAACTCCATAAATATTAATTATATCAAAATATTTATATAAAACTTTAGTAATCAAAGCAATTTGCCACCCTACAATTTAAACCAATTTTCCCATAGTGCTTTAGTTTAGTTTTTTTTTTTCGAAAGGTAAATATATTAAAAGACAAGAAAGAGGACCTCACATCCCGAGGTCAAAGCAAAAAAAAAAAAACAGGGGAAAACAGCGAGAAAACAAACTTACAGCCATAGCAAAGCAACAAAACAAAGAAAGGCAATCAACAAAATAAGGGTCAAGGCGAAATAACTATCGGTTGGGCAGACGAGCAACAATTTCTAGGTCAAATAGTACATCGAAAATAGACATCAATCCGAATAGCACAATAAACAAGATACAGAGGTCTATAAGGCCCCAACGGAGGTCAAGGCTTTAGTTTAGTTTTTCTTTTGTTTTAAATATTTGATCCTAAATATATAATCCTAGCCTAATAGATCCATGCAGCTCATTAATCAGGCAACATGTATTAAAAAAAATGATTGTAGTTCTTAACCAACATAGTCTAATATCGATTAAAAGTATGACATAATTTTGAACTATATAAATAATAATATTTTTTATCAGTTTGAAAATTTGTATGGATTTCAAAAGTAAATTAAAATTATACAAATTTCAACATAGACAATGTCATTCATCCTTTTGAAATTATGGACTAGAGAATCTATTGTCTTAAAGAAAAACCACCTCTTCTTACACTATTATTAAGATTTTAAATCTACTTCGCCCTCTCAATAACTTTTTTGACATTTTCTCTTACTTTTTAAGCACAACGTTATAATCAAAGTCTAGAAATTGTTAAGATGACAATTAAATTTTTACAGTTGATATTCATTAGATAAGTAACATTACAACATTAGCTAGATAAACAAGTTGGGTGAGAATTGATAATTAAAACACTTGTTCATGGGTCGATATCCATCTTTTGTTGACCACAATTAAAGTTTTTAACAACAGTAAGAGAAAGAAATACAAAGAATGTTTTTTTTTTCCTATTTTTAAAAAATTAAAGAGTTGTTAAATTTTAATTGGTGGTCAGCAAAGAAGATAGGCAAGCACTATGTTCCTCGTACAAATGGCTGAATGTAAGTCCAAAAAATAAAAATCAATAACCACTCTAAATTAGGACTAAACTCTAATCCTCCTTGTACTTCTAAGCAAAATAATGCTTTAAAATACGAGCAAATATTCATATTCTTTTCAACCAACACCTTCTACAATCATTAAAATAAAATATCACAGCCTCGAGCTCATTTGTGGAAAAACAAGAAGGAGAAATTGTAATTTTAAGTATAATAAAAATATATATTCATATCGTTATAAATAATATTGCTTCATAAAATTATATGGTCACAAAAGATGAGGAGGCATACTAAGAATAATGATGAGGGATAGCTAACTCTCTACAGCTCATGGGAATGGAGCCGTTATTCCACATTACACCTGTTTTTTCAAAACTTTATTCAAGAGAATAGGGGGTTAGGTTGAAATGACTATACGTACGGCTTCAAAATGATTTTTCTTTTAATCATGAGTGTTCGGGCCAACTTATGTAAACTTCGATTAATATCACGAAACAACCACACACTTCGCCCAAAAAGAAAACGTTTCTATGTAGGTTTAGGTTTCCAAACGGTTCTTGCACGAACGAGTTCACATTCGTCGGTGAAAAATGCGTGTTGGAACTTGATACCTTCTTCGCTCTCATCGCCATTGTTGTCGTCTCTAATGGGAACATATAAAGATTTCAGCTTTCTGTCTATTCCACATTCTTTTCGATACTTGATGGTTATGGCTGAGAGCCAATGATTCTTAACTACCATTGGAGGAGCACTCTGAAACAACATATATTTCATTTTTCATTCTTACTTTACCAAAAAAAAAATAATAAATAAATAAAAGAAAGAAAAATCCTACTTTCTTATTTAGTTCTTGTTTCTAAAATATGATAAAATATGGATCTTATTCATATTTCTGAATTATCCATAAAACTTGATTGCGTAATGAGATATTGATATTATATTCAGCCGTATTATCATTTTTTCTTAATTGAACTGTCTTGATTTATCATTAAAAATCAGGAATCAAATTTTCAGCATATTCGAAGGACCACCTTTTTATTCACGATGTAGTATAAAAAAGAAATATCATTAAAAATGAAGAGAAAACATACCTCGAGGATCCAATTGATATAGCTAATGATGTGACTAACATGTTGGTTGAGATCCAAATCACATGATTTAGTCTACAATTTCACACAAAAATAAAAAAAAAAATTCAAGAAAATTGTGTTATTTATGATAAGTTAAAAGATTACAAAAGATTGAAAAGAATTGATTGATTAGGCCATTTTCTAAAATCACAAATTCGTATTTGATTTCTCTGTTCTTCATGATAAGTTTTCTTTTATTAATAAACTTCCGATTAGGTAATTTTAGGTTCCAAAAAATAGTCTTAGCCAGGGTGCACGTTTGATAACAACTTTAAAACCAGTATTGTTTAATTTTTTGAAACTTAACTTGAATTTAATAATGAAAAAAAAAGCATGCATTTATGAAAGTAAGATTTTAAAAACCAAGAAAACGTCAGTAAATAAGCATAATTTTTAAAATATAAAAACATTATTAAAAAAACTTACAACTAAATGACTGCCAATACAATCTTTTGAATTAACGTCTAGTTTCCTTAGGATGCTGTTGTCCTCTTTGACGATGGGATCACAATTAGAAAGAAAGGGAGTTATGTCTGCCATGATTTCATCATCAACATTTGATAATTTTCTTGTATCTTTGTTCATCAGAGCATAAAAACTGCAAAATGTAAACTTATATATTAATGGCCAAATTAAAGTTGTTATATTTTGTAGCATACAAATCAACAAAAAAGAAAATTAAGAGGAGAAGAAAAAGAGCCACCAACATGAGCTTAATTTATGGTAATTCTCTAACTAAAAAGTTATGAGTTGGAATTCCCTACTCCACTTGTTGTACTCTAACAAACGAAAAAGAAGAAGGAGAAGAGAGCTAACCATATGGCACGAATCAAAACTTCACCGGTTTTACTGTCGTGAATGATCCAATCCCGACGAAAATTGTTCTTCCCACATACACAAACCCAAGTGCTTAGTTGAACAATATCATTCCTTCCAAAACAAATTCAAAACATGAATTTCAAAGAAATGATTATTGAATGCTAAATATATACTCTATATAAGGCACGTTAAGAAAAAACTTTATCTCCTTGTTTTCCCCTTTAATTTTAATAATTTTCTGTGTTACTTTGAGGGTAATTTTGTCATTCATCTCTCTCTACCTCTTTCTTTTCCCATCTCCTCAAATTCTACCAATTCTCTCTCCCACTCTCTCCCCATGCCACTCTTTCTCTCTCTCCAAATTCACTCAAATTCCACCATTTCTCATTTAAGTTGTTTTGGATGCTTGAGTATTCTACATTTTTATGTTGAGGGCATCGTTTCTTTACATTTTTGTCCTTAATTATTTTTTCATATAAAAATTGAAAATGAAAGGTATATTTAATACTAGTTATTTAAAAAAAAAAACTTATTATCAGTATGAATGGTACAAAATAACATACAAAAATTGTAGACGAAATTAATATAAAAAAAACAATATACGAAATTAATATATAAAAAACAAAAGATTAAATTAATAAAAACAAATCTATTATATAAATATAAATTATATTAATATTAATGTACATCAAAATTCGTAAGGACATTTTGAAACATTTAGAACATTTCCAAAAATAAATCATGCAGAATCAACGTAACTATCTAAATATTCTCGAAAATCCTTATAAATTTTTCTAGAAAACAAATATAGCTATCTAAATATGCCAAATATTTAATATTCTCGACATCCGAAATTCTAAATATCTGAAGATGTTAGACATCTACCTCCTAAAAAACAAATGACTCCTTAATCATTTAAGTATTTTTATTTCTCATTCACTCTAGGACTTTTTTTCTCCACCCATCGTCCAAATTTCTTATTCAAAATATCATTTATTTAACATTATCTGGAATTTGTAGAAGTAGAGAGATAGTATTTAGAAAGAGGCAGAGAAAATTTGAGGAGTGAGTAACTGATATAGAGGTAGAAATTTGTAAAGAATAAGAGATAGTGTTTAGAAACCGAGATAAAATTAGAAGAATTGAGAGAGATATTTGTATTTGAATGATAAAATTGCTCTTAAGATAAAAATAATAAAATGATAAATAATGAACATTTTGCCCACTAGTATATCATATGAAATTCTCAAATTAAGGCTTTAATATTTTAAAATTCTCAATTCAGTATTAAAATTTCCATTCAAGTCCTCCTCCCATAAAAAATACTGTCAAACTCTCTGGATAAAAATGTTATGTATCGTTAAATTATTCATCTATTAACATTTTTGAACACGCAAACATACCACTCAAATATAATTTGTCACCACTCAAATGTAATTTGTCACCTGAAATATCTAATCTACCTATTATTAAAATTCAAGTGGCATGTCTACATGTTCAAATATGTTAATAAATATGTTAATGAAATGTTTGCTCTCTGTTCAGATTTTCTAGCCGAAGAATTTAATTAAAAGAAATTATACCCAAAGAATAAAATTGAGAATTACATAACGATAATGAAATAAAGAAATATATAATTTATTACCAAGAAGGATAGAGATCCACCACGACCTGCAATTTATGAACCACCCATATGAGGCCCCTTTTATCCATCTCTCTAGTTGAGGCATATCCTGTCTCCACCAACCCACAACTTTTGAAATGGTTTATTGCTGACTCCTAATGAAGGAAAAAAAAAATTAACAGCAAAAAGTAATTTTTTAAAATTTTTTTATTTAAAATTTGGCAAAAAATTCAAATATGATTTGAAGAGATGCGAAAAACTTAGTAATGAAATTGTAGAATAATAGGTATAATTTAGAAACATGAAACTACAAATGAAATGGTCATCAAAGGATACCTAAAAATTATACCTTGTTTCCTCACAATTACTTTGATACATTTTTAACCTTAAAAAAACAAATTTGAATCCTTATTTAAATTTAAAAAACAAAAATAAATTTTAAAAAACCACTTTTTTTTTTTTTTAATTTTCAAAACTTAACTTAGATTTTGACCATGTTTTCAAAAAGTAGATTATAAACAAAGAGGCACAAGGGTAAAATTATATTTTTAAGCTTAACTTTTAAACACAAAATGGTATCAAACTCGGTCTTAATAATTTATCCTTCTCATCTCTTCAGAAAAAAAGTTCAAATTTTCAAAATTCTACGCCATTTTTATAATTTTTCCAAACTAGTTTCTTGTTTTTTTTATTCCTAGTTCCATAATTTTTTTACTTATGAAATGCAATGACAAATTGCCCACGTGGCCACTTATATTTAATGATTAACTCTCTTTCCCTTTCAAAAAAAAAAAAAAATCTGTGTTCCCGTTTACAGATTTTTCTTTTCAATGATAATAATAAATAAAACAACATATAATTACTAAATGCCATTCTAAATTGTTTCTTAGAAAGAGAGAAAAATAAACTAAACAAGAAATAGAAAATAAAAATAGAAAATAGAAAATAAGAAACAAGAACGTTAGATCGACAAACAAAGACGACTCGAACCTGTAACTGGTTGATAATAGAAACCATGGTTGGTTTATTATCCAGGTCCAACTCATATGATTTGATCAAGAAATTGTGCTCGTAAACAAGGTCACCCTTCCTTAGTTGTCCCCTAATCAAGTGCTCATGCCTTATGTCGAGTTTTCTGATCAGCTTATGATCATCAATATTTCCAAACTCACCTACGAAATTAACAAGAAGTATTGAAAAATTTAAAAAAAACAAAAAAGATTTTCAATCTCAAATCTTTACCTGTGGTGATCGTATTAGCAACATTATTTTTGAGCTGTAAATGTTCTCTTGATGTAGCTAAACTATATTGATATTATTCAATAATCTTCTGCTATTTGTATTTGTTGTATGTCCAAAGCTTTGGTTTTTGTTCAAGATTGAGAGTATTTCCTTACCAAAATTGGAACTGCATAATAAAGACATTTTTTGGTGGAGTGGAGCCTTTTAATTTGGATGAGAGAAAAGAGCTATTTGTAGGATTCAAATGGAACAAAACCATCATGAGTCATTGGGAGATGGCACAGCAACAAGAGTTCTGACCACTGTGGCATCACCTATTCATGAGATTTTGGGTTCAGGCTTTGTGCTGGTCACATTGTTACTCAACCTGGACAAAGGAGTCAAGGTAAATAAAAAATATTTAGAGGGAATGAGTTCAAAATCTAATATGTATATCTGATGTACATCTAATTTACGATATGCTAAATATAAGGTATATCAAATGTTTAACTTTTAGTGGTATATCAGCTGTTTTAATTTTAGTTTATCATTGCAATTTGTTGATTGATATACTAATATTATCAATAGTGTTGATTACTATATCACTACTATTTATTCTATATTAATATTAATTACGAAATATAAGGGATATCAACTGTTTAAATTTATGAAGTATATCAGATTTCTAACTTATTTTTTGGACGTGCATGTGATCCACATAGACCTTTTATACAAAAACTTTATATATTTAATTTTTTTTTTGCACCATTGTTTTCATATGAAAAAAAATATTTGATATAATAGTATTATATCAACACCCATGTATCATAATTATATTAGTAGATATCATGGTTATATCAAAGGTATATCAGTGGTAAACTAGAAGCATATAAGTATATATCAAATATATATCAGTGTTATATTAGTGTTAAATCATATAATCATATATAAGAAGTTATATAAGTGGTATATCCTTTGTATATCAATGATAAATTAGAGACATATCGAGTATATATTACAAATATATATAAATGTTGTATCAGCATGGTAAATCAATGGTTATCATACGTATATAAGTGGTAAGTCATATTAGAAGTTCAGTAGATATTATTGTTATATCAGAAGTAAATCAATTTATATCATTATTATATAAGTGGTATATCAAAGGCATATATATGAGTAGTCAGTTACAGTGCAGATATATTACAGGTGTGTATCAGATATATTGTAGGGTAAAGTTGTAATTTTAAAATTGGACATCCGTTTTTTATTGCAAAAAATGTTATATTTGACAAAATTAAATGTGGTTGTTATTTTGCTTATTTTACTAAATATTTTTGTCACATTTGCAACTGTCCCATAAATATATTTTATCACAGAAAAATCTAACAAATATATAAATAAAAAATTATATTATTCAAACAAAATTTAAAACCTAAACCCTAACCTATAAGCCATAAATTCCAAAGCCTCTAATCTCTAAATCTCAGACTATAAGCTCTAGATTGAAAGCCGCCTAACAATATATTTAATGCGAAAAGAAAAACACCCCAAATTCAAATGGAAAAAAAAAGTAAAACATAAAAAAGACATAGGTGAGGTTGTATGAATATCTGAACGCCGGGTTAAAAAAAATGGGAAAAAAAAAAGAGAAGAAATGCATCCATATGGCTAAAATGCAAAGAAAACTAGAGATTTGGAATCCATAATAATGTAAGCATGAAAAATGGAAAATTCTAAATTAAATCAAATATATATTAATATATCTAATTTATTTTAAATACAAGTTGTGATTTTTTTTAATAGTTGACAATTTGTCTAGGTTCTAGGGCTTCTCCCCACCATTTATGGTGTATTTGGGAGGTTTTTATACTGTTTTTTCAAGTTTTCTTTTTTTACTACAACATGTGGAGGTGGGATTGGAACGCGTAACCTTTTGGTTAGAGATATGTGTCTTAACTAGTTTGCATCTGTTTTTTCAAGTTAAGATTGAGTGTGTTCAAGGCTTAATTTAATTGCAATAATTCCCTAAATTTAGGAAAGTAGTGACTTAAATAGATGGTTGAGAGTAGGGCATTGTAACCACTTTTTCTTTTCTTTCAAGTTTAATAATGGGTAGTCCAACGTTGACTTTTAAGAATGGTAAAATTTTAACCCTTTTTAAAATGTAGTTCTTTTTAGTACAGTACGTGGGATAAGAATTCGTATTCACAATTTTGTGATCGAAAATAGGTGGTCTTAACCAATTGAGACCTTGGAAACATAGTTTTTGCATTTTTCCTTTAATTTTGATATTGTAAGTGGGGAAGCTCTACATGGGTTGTCATCAGTTGCCTAATATCATTAAATTATGTTTTAATGGTAAGAAACGTATTTAGTATTAATTAATTTTAATATTTCATAAAAAATTGAAAATATACCATTTTCAGTTATGTCCTTTTTTTTTCTTTTTAGAAATTACAAATGCTAAAACAAAAAAAGAAGTAATCTTTTATTTTTAAAATACTTATATATGGTTTAGTCTTAATGTTTTTTTTATTCTTTTCAATCTAGTCGTAATGTTTAGGTATTTTTTTTAGTTTAGTTCCTATTATTTAAATAATATTAATTTAACATTTTTTAATTTTATCTCTCATTATTTGTAAATATAGTATAATACTTGGTGAATTTGCATAATCTTATAGGAAAAAGTCATAGGAAGAAAAGAAAGTTTTTAATTCCTCCTCCAAATTTCAAAATAAATTTGTAGAAGTTTAAAATTTCCTATCTTAATGTCTTTTTTCTCCCTCTAGATTTCCACTAATTCACTAAATATTATATCAGGTAAGTTTATCATTTTTAGGCAATTCTAACATTCACTAGATTGAAAAAGGTTACAATGGGAACTAAATTGAACTTTTTAAACAATTAAGAACTAAATTGAAAAAAAAACCAACATTTTTTTGGATATATATCCTAAGCTCGTGACATGAGGTAAACTAATTAGATACATATAAAATAAACTTAAAAATTAGATATACATCTTGTTGGGGAATTGAAATTCTTCAATGCTTAATCGCTCTTAAGCCACCAGATGTATTCTTAAACGAGGTATATGTAATTGACAAACGTGAGGATTTAGTTTAAGAGTAGTGGTTTAATAGTCTATAATATATGGATAGGGTTGGGAACCTAATCCTAGCTAGTGACATTTTTCATAGGATTCACTTTGTAACCTTTACCAATTGTCTTATCTAGATCGTTCATGTGGTGAAATGTGAGTAGAGTAGTATGCAATGGGATTGCATAAGACTAGACCGCGATTTATCCTGCAATTTCTTGTAAGACCATTAAAGAAAATATGGACACATCACTATGATCATCATATCCCCTTTTTTGATTTTAATGTTGAGTGTGTTATAAAATTTTGTCTATGTGGCGTGTGTTCTTTAATTCACAGGGGTGGGGGGCGTGACATCAACATTCACCTAATAAGTCATCTACTTTAGGAGAACATTCAAGTAGAGAAATTGGAACATTTTTACATAAGATGGAATTCACAGTTAGGAGTGTTCAAGGGTTGGATTGGGCATGGTTAGGGCTTTTTTTTTTTACCAATAACCCGAAAAATTCGATCGGGTCAGTTTTGTACACAATGGAATCAAAGTGGTTTTGCAACCCAATCCAACCCAACCCTTATATTTTCGAGTTGGGTTGGGTTGGGTCATCGGGTTTAGATGAGATATTGAGAAGAAGGGAGACTAGGCAAAGGAGGAACGTGCGAGAAAGAGAAAGAGAGGTAGCTCCAATCAAAATACCTAGAAAAATTGAAAAGGAAGAGACACGATCAAAATACCTAGAAAAAATATCCAGAAAATGTTGTGGTTCCCTCTCTCATCTAACAAAAACAAAGAGATTTTAAAGATGAGAAAGATAAGGGATATGGACGAGGGAGTAGAGAGGAAAATGTTGGGTTAATAGAGCCAAAACAGATGATACGTGTCCTACGAGAAAAATGATTTTCAACACTACTACGAATCCTACAAGGAGTAGGATATTATTTATTTTATAATAATTACAATATTGTTATCTTATAAGGATTATGATATTTGACTTCTTATAAATAGACTCATTTTATTAAGATTTTATTTGTACATAATCCAAATAAAAGTGACTTGACTAGTTGTGGGCAGGGTGTGAAAAGGTGTCTACATCGTGTGGGTTTAGTGGGAGTGTTCTCAATTGTGTAATCCTAAGTAGCCATTGTTAGGGTACTTAGAAGCAAGATAGTTATTGTATAGTGATTTATTGAGTGAGATCCCCCTTGTAATATTCTCAACTATAGTAGAACTAATATAATCCCTGTAGTGTTAAGCTTTTATATCTCTATCTCTTATTCATTTGTTATTGTTACAGTTTACTTATCTGCTTTTAACTTGTGAAAGAGGAAAATCAAATAGTTCTTGTTTGAAGAACTTATAGGAGGACCGATTTATCTATATTTTTTTCCAATCAATTGGTAAACGAGCGTTTAGTTCAGAGGGTCAAAGGATCAAGGGAAGTCAGGTTTTAAATGAATCATGAAGTTTGATGGAGCCAATTTCGGATATTGGAATATTCATATTAAGCATTTCCTTACATGCAAGAAGTTCTAAAAACCTTTAAAGAAGCAACCAGTAGCGATCAAAGATGAAGATTGCGTGAGGCGAACGAATAGACAGTTGCCATCATCAGATTGTGTTTGTCGATGAATGTGGCAAGTCTCATGGCAAATAAAATGACGACAATAGATCTAATGAATGCACTAGAGAACATGTATGGAAAAAACCATCAACTAATAATAAGGTATATCTCCTAAGGAGATTTTTTAACATTCACATGGAAGAAAGTAATTCTGTCAATTTTCAAATAAATGAGGTCACAAATTCAGTCAATCAATTGATATCAGTTAAGATTACTTTTAGTGATGAAGTGAATGCTATTTTATTGCTAACATCCTTTACCTGAAAGTTGGGAAACGATTCCAATTCGTTAAGGGGCAAATCTTTGAAATTTTCAAAAACTTGTGATACGTCAATTGCTGAAGAAATTCGTAGGAAGGAGATCGGGAAAGAGTCTACTTCCAAACAAGACTCAGCATTGACTATTCAAGAAGGTAAAGAGAAGGTTGTGACTGAAGACCGGCAACAAAAGCATAACAGGTAGAATCGAAAGAAAGAGAGGTCAGAATGTTTTCACTACCACAAAAAGTGGTCACATCAAGAAAAACTGTAGAATATTATAGGAGGATCTTAAAAGGTATATGGCGGACACAAATGCAGTTGTGGATGATGCCCTGGTCTATGTTGAGTGCAGCACAAAAACAGGAAACTAATCATCTGAGTGGATAATAGATAGCGCGGCTTCAATACAAATATTTTCAACGAGATTATTCACATATTTCAAAAGAAGCAATCATGGCCACGTGAGGATGGAGAATGGAAAATTTTCCAAGTCTAAAGGAATTGGAAATATACGATTGAAGACTAACTGTGGGACTGAGTTACTTTCGTAAGATGTCAGGTATGTACCAGTGTCAGAATGAACCTTGTCTATACAGGTAAGTTGGACGATGATGGTTATCGGAGTGAATTTGGTGGAAACCAGTGGAAGCTCACCCTGTTGGGTTTTATGCCATTAGCTCGTGTATTTATAATTAATGAACAAATTATTTATTCAATAAAGATTTATTTTATAATTTCTTTGCATTACTCGTATTCCAATAAACTAATATCTAAGATTCTTTAATGTAACTGGAACAATATATAACTGATATACAGTATATATTTAATATATAGTATATATATTTGATGTACAGTATATATTCGATATAAAAGTGGATACTGTTCCAGCAATAACCTAAATGGTCTATAGTACATGGATAAGGTTAGGTACCTTATCCTGGTAACACTATGGATACGACTTGCTTTGTAATAGTTACAAACGACTCCATCCAAGTCGTTCATGTGGAGACATGCCAGTGGGGGTATTCTATACAATTATTTTGTGGTTCCCTCTCTCATCTAGCAAAAACAAAGAGATTTAAAAAATGAGAAAGATAAGAGAGATGGACGAGGGAGTAGAGAGTTAAATGTTCGGTTAAAGGAGCCTAAACAGGTGATACATGTCCTACGAGGAAAAAGATTTTCAGCACTACTACGAATTCCTACAAGGAGTAGGATATCGTTTTTTTATAAGGATTAGAATATTGTTATCCTATAAGGATTAGGATATTTGGCTTCCTATAAGGATTACGATATCTGGCTTCCTATAAGGATTACGATATTTGGCTTCCTACAAGTAGAGTCCCTTGTTAAGGTTTTATTTGTACATAATCCAAATAATTAAAAGTGACTTGGGTGGTTATGGGCAGTGTGTGAAAAGGAGTCTGTATCCTGTGTGTTTAGCGAGGGTGTTTTTAATTGTGTAATCCTTAGTAGCTATTGTTAGGGTACTTAGAAGCAAAATAGTCATTTGTATATGATATCTTGAGTGAGATCTTTATTGTAAAATTCCCAACTATAGTAGAACCTACTTTTTCACAAAAGACTAAACGTAGTCTCAAGATTGGGACGAACCAGTATAATCTCTACAGTCTTAAGCTTTTCTATCATTTTCTCTTATTAATTTGTTATTGTTACTTGATTATCTTCTTTTAATTTGTAGAAGGAGAAAATAAAATAGTTCATGTTTTAACAACGTACAAGAGGATAATTGATCTATATATATATTTTTTTCCATCAGAAAATGGAGAGGGGAGGGAGAAGAACTAGAGAGAGTGAGGGGAGGGGGGAGGAAGACAAATGGAAGGGGAAGGGAGAAACTCACAGAGGGAGGGGGATACAAGATGAGGGAGGCGGCAAACCCTAAGATGTGTGCATATATATATATATATATATCTAATTATTATTTAATATAAAGTTAGGTTCGATTCAACCCGAACTGACCACAAAATATTCCAAATCTAGAATAGAACCAAAATTTTGCTTTTAAAAAAACGAACCCATTCCAAACCAAATATCCCTATTCACAGTCTTTCCATAGTGGAAAGTACAAAGCGTCCACTTCTCCTCATTAAGGTGTATATAAGTGATTCCCTTAAAGTACTAGTTCAGAACTTGCGTAACATAGTACCACCTTCTTGATACACACCCAATATAGATTAAGTTATATGCTCCCTAAATCACGTCATTGGGAAGGTTGTCCTTAACCGATCTTTTGGATAGCATTTACTTCTCTCTTATATTTTCACTTAAAGCTTCATATACTCCTTATTACAGAAAGTTACCGGATTTAAAAAGGGACCATTTTTGTGTAATTCAATTGAAGTTGGTTTTGTTTTAAAAAGTGATAATTTTTGTGTAATTCAATTGAAGTTGGTCTTGTTCAAAATATCAATGACAAAAAGATGACAACATAGATATAAATACTAATAATAATTTTAAAGTAAATAATAAGATTAGATTCAAATACTATTTTGATCTTGTTGATGCGTGGATTTTGATCTTCTGGTTCTTCTCCTCGCACCCATTAAACTTGTTGATTCGGGACTAGTACCTGCAAAACCAAACCGAGCTAAACCGGTGTGACTCTAGTCATACGGGCTCCGATGCTTAAGTTAGCAAGTGAATAACGTAAATGTAGTCAACTTTCCATTTACCTCTAAGGCTGGATCGCTACTTATAGCGTGAAGTTGTTCCAGAACTTTCCGTAGCTAACCCTAATTCACCGTTGCAGGGCCTGGGTGAAATCGTAGATCTAAGATGGGGGATCGCTAGCTGGGCCGTAGGTCGAGTACGGCTTGGGACCGAGCCCTGGGTCGGGACCGAGCCTTTCGTGGCCCAGTGGGCTTCCCTCCAGTCGTAACCTGTAGCTCGACTATCGATTCCCGTTTCGGGTCGTTTTTGTTCTCCATAACAATGGCCCCCACTCTCAAAACAGAAGACGAATAATTGCGTAAAGATCTTTGTTTTGAGAGTATTTGTCGTTTGTCGTTACCATGAGATCATTGTATATCAGTGGCTAAAAATGAGAAGGTTGCTAACGCACAGGGCTTCTACCAAAAGCTTTTGATCCAATTTTGGATTTTAGTTGCTTGGTTCCTACCACTGGTTTTGTGCCTCGAACTTGTCGATACTATTCATGAATTGGAAGTTTTTTCCAATTTTCGTTGACCATAATCAAGTCTCTTGAGCCTGGTTTTATTCTCATCTGAGTCTAAACCATTTACTTTTGGCCTTGGGATCTAACTTTTACAGAACTAATGTCGATACCTTTGGGTTTCTAGCCTATTAAGCTTTTGCCCATGTTTTATACCTCAGGGTTTACTCTGGGGTTTCTAACCCACTTGGCTTTTGCCAATGTCCTTTATGCCCTGAGTTTAGTCGGTACCCTTAGGTTTCTAACATATTTGGCTTCTGTCGGTTTCTTACCCCAATTTAAATCAACACCCTCGGATTTTTAACCTATTTTGGCTTTTGCCATATGATTTTCTACCCGTGGGTTTCGTTGATCGGTTAGGCTTGCCTGTTTTCTGTTTTAACCTTGCTGGGCCTATACGCATGTCTTTCTCAGCACCTCGGGATTCTTTTCCCTGGTTTCACTGATTGGCTTTTAGCTTATCAGCTTGCTTCTAGGTCCGTCCCAATTTTGAGTTTCTTGATTGGTCGTAGATATGTAGATATTCAGGTCGTAGATATGTAGATATTCATATGATGCCCCCTGCTTGAGAAATTTATTTCAGAATGAACATAAGAACTCAAGTATCACGTCGAATGTCGAATACTTTATTAGTAGAAAAATCGTCCTGTCGAAGATTTGGTTACAATAAGCTTAGTTGGTCCAAATAATGGAGAAACATAAAAATGTCCAGAAATATGTCGAACTAGTGGTAGTATCTTTTGAGGTGTTGGGCGTGCCACGGGTGTAGTAAGGCCTTCCCCCGTTGGTCTAAAGCATAAGTGCCTATCCGCACCACTTTAGTGACTTTGTATGGGCCCTCCCATGTTGGCCCGAGCACACCGCTAGTTGAATCTTTTGTATTGGGCATAATCTTTCTTAACACCAGATCACCTTCTTTAAAGTCACGTTGCTTGACCTTCGAGTTGTAGTATCGAGCTATTCGATTTTTGTATTCAGCCATTTGTAGCCGTGCTATTTCTCGATGTTCTTCTAATAGGTCGAGGTTGAGCTTTACGGATTCGTCGTTGTCAAGTAGAGTGAATTGCTCTACCGTTGGGGAGGGGAGTCCAACTTGGACTGGCACTACCGCTTCAGAGCCAAATGATAATGAGAATGGCGTTTCTCCTGTCGAAGTACAAGGTGTCATTCTGTATGCCCGTAATGCGTTGGGAAGTTCCTCTGCCCACAACCCTTTGAGCTTTTCTAATCTGGTCTTCAGAGTTCTTTTGATGATTTTGTTGACTGCTTCAACCTGCCCATTAGCCTGCGGATGTGCTGGCGAGGAACATATGTGCTTAATGCCCAACTCCCTGCAGAATTCTCGAAAGGCAGCATTGTCGAACTGCTTCCCATTATCACTGATAATGGCATAGGGTATTCCGAAGCGGCAAATTATGTTCTTCCAGATGAAGTCGGTGACCTTTCTCTCAGTGATTGTCGCTAGGGCTTTGGCTTCGGCCCATTTAGTAAAATAGTCGACTGCCACTACTGCAAATTTGGTCTGGCCCTTTCCTAGTGGGAGAGGCCCTATAAGGTCTATTCCCCACTTAGCAAAGGACCAATGACTCATTATGCTTGTTAGAGGCTCTGGCGGTTGTCTAGGTACGGTTGCAAACCGTTGGCATTTGTCACAGTTTTTGCTGAATTGCTTCGTGTCATTCAGCATGGTCGACCAGTAGTACCCTTGTCGAACTATTTTGTGACATAGGGATCGTGCTCCAGAATGGCTCCCACAAACACCCTCATGTATCTCTCCCATGACGTAGTCGGCTTCATCGAGCGTTAGACATTTGAAAAGCGGCAATGAATAGCCTCTTTTGTACAGATTGTCATCTTTAAGCACATATCTGGCCGCTCGTCGTTGTAGCTGCTGGGCCTCTATCTTTTCTGTAGGCAGGATCCCGTCTTTCAGATATTTGATCAAAGGGCTCTTCCAGTTTTCTTCTGGTTGCCCTTGATCGTCGATATCCATGGCTTCCTGAGCTTGTATGCTTGGCCCAGGTAGAATCTCGACCGGTACAGTTCTGCCTAAGTCGGTTTCATAAGTCGCAGCTGGTCAAGCTAACGCATCGACGTTGACGTTTTGAGCACGTGGAATTTGTCGAATCTCATATTTTGAGAACTGGTCGAGCTGGTTTCTCACCTGTGAAAGGTATTTCGCCATTCTCGGTTCTCTAGCCTGGAACTCCTCTTTCACCTGACCTATAATCAACTGTGAATTACTAAGTATCAGTATGTTCCTACCTACGTACCTGGCCACTTTTAGTCCTGCTAGTAGAGCTTCATACTCGGTTTCGTTGTTGGATGCATGAAAGTTGAATCGCAGCGCATATTCGAATCTTTCTTTATCTAGAGAGATTAGTAGGAGTCCTGTCCCGCATCTTCCAAAATTTGAGGACCCATCTACGTAGAATGTCTAGAGTTGCTCTTCATCAACCACTTGTGGGTCGATACTATATACTTGAGGTTTTGTTGGTGTTAATTCCACTATGAAGTCTGCCACAGCCTGCCCTTTCATGGCAGTTCTTGGCTTATAGTGAATGTCTTATTCGCTGAGCTCTACAGCCCATTTTACCGATCGTCCAGAAGTGTCTGGCTTTTGCAAGATCTGTCGTAAAGGAAAGTTGGTGAGGACAATTATTTTGTGAGCTTGGAAATACAAGCGTAGTCTCCGAGCTGAAGTGACCAGCGCCAATGCCAGCTTTTCCATTTGTGGGTATCTAAGTTCTGCATCTACCATTGCTTTGCTTGTGTAGTAGATTGG
>NW_019104510.1:735686-747407 GCF_001995035.1 Momordica charantia
GGGCTTCCCTCCAGTCGTAACCTATAGCTCGACTATCGATTCCCGTTTCGGGTCGTTTTTGTTCTCCATAACAGATCTATATATTTTTGGCATTGGTTCATTTTTGACTCTGTACCTCCAAAATATTCATTTTGGTTCCTGTACTTCCAAATTTTTTAATTTTAATCTCTATATTTTAAAAACGTCCATTTTGGTACCTATACTATTAAAAGGTTACAATTTTGGTCCCTATGTGTAAAAGTTTAACACACATTTATGGGTATATTTCAATAAATTTATTAAATGAAGTTTCATACTAAAATTGTGATAAAAAGAAATGAGATGAAAATGAAAATGAACGGACCAAAATAGTCACTTTTAAAAGTACAAGGACTAAGATTGACTTCCGAATAATAATTGTGTAGTCATGCCTAATCTATGCCTAAGACACTATAATTTTGAACCATGAATCAAAAAGGACATGATAGAAAGTTTATTTAGTGTGATGCCCCAATATCTTGACAGAACAACATAAAAGGTTTTGACCTTTCCATTTCTAAGATAAGTCATGGAAATTCGGATAAAAATAGTTTTTCTTTTATGCAGTCAAAGAGTTAAATAATGAATTTTTTATTGTCAAAAAGATGAACCATGAAGGTAGATGGCGAGTTCTAACTTTGATCAGGTCATATTGGAACAAGGGGTTCAAAGTATAAGCAATCGGTTATGATGCCTTAGCCCATACAATATTATAATGATAAGAATTGTTACAATCACACCCTCGAAATTTTCAGTTGGAGTAATTATCCTCTATAAGTTTTTGTTTAAACTTTATTGTTATAATTCCATTTATTAGTAGAAAATTAAAAGAAAAAAAAGCGTAGAGAGATATTGGCATCAACAACCGTAAAACTTACTTGGCGCACTTTTCATACGAGAAAGTCACATGTTAATGAATCTGGTATTCAATTTTGCTAATCAAATATATAGAAATGGACTACCACTTTGTTAGAGAAAAAGTAGCTCTTGGATACCTCATAATCAAATAAGTTCCATTGATATTCTAATCAACCTCTCTACCCAAATTATTTTTCAAAGATCTTAAAAATGAGCTTAGCATACGTTGCTCACTTCCATCAACATAAGGAATGATATTAACGATATTATACAAATCAATAGTTTAGTAATAAGCTCATAAATCATTGACAACAATACTGGTATCAGCTTACCAATGAAAGATATATGTGTAAGATGGACAATATCATACTATAGAAATGTGGTGAAAGTCTATTGTCTCTGACAATATGATACGGATCCATATTAGAGGAAATTTTTATAAGTCATTAGAACCATTAATATATATAGTTGTTGCTTAATTTTAGGAGCGTAATTACATTACAACTTGTAATGGTTCTTTTTGTCGCGTATTTTTTTGTGTTTAAAAGAGCAATAGAGCTACAAAACAAAGCAACCAAAGTAATTACACTCAATTTTTTTTAAGTACATCACGTGGGGTAAGAATTTCAACTAATGACCTTCTGATTGGACGTAGGTACCTTAATTCGTTGAGTTACGTTCATATTGGCCACTTAATATATTAATCTCGAAAATTTTGTCATTTTTCTCTTGGTTTCAATAAGGAGAATGCTTACCTCCATGCTTGGGTTGCATGAATTTTCTTCCATGATAAAAGGCGAAAATTCACCTAAAGAACACGTCATCAATAGTTTGACTGAAAGCTATGTGTACGGCAGTAACCCAGTTCAGAAGACTCATGCGATGAAGTTGCCGAACTCATGATTGTTTACATCCGAACTCAACTCCAACGTTTGAATGGATAACCGCACAACTGTATTTTCCCATTAACACATACTCCATGCCTGAAATATCGGAGGGAACCGAGATTTTGAATTTTTACACCAACGGTTATCTACTTACTCTATAAATACTCTTAAATTGAAAGGGAAATGTACGCAAAATTTGAGATTGAAATTATCTTACATCCTGACAAAACATTCGGAATGCTTTTGCAAGGTTTTATCTTCCAATGTTCTTAGAGATCTTATTGTTTTTTATCCAACATTTTCTGTAAAAACATTGCACGACGTGGTCCACTTGAACATTGATCGATATCACCATGGGCGAGATGTATTATTTTTATACTTCAATTTACATATATATATATAGATACACACATACATATGTCAATTTGGTGTTAGAATCAAACGGGCAAGCTTTATCATTTCCCTTTTTCTACCTTTCAATTCCTTATTGTGAGTATTACTATAGCATGATTTTGATTTTTATTGAAACATATATGATGATCTAATCTAGTATCTCTTGGTGACCCCAATCCTCATCAAAGCAATATAAGCAACAAGGCGATATCCAACAAGCATCACCACCAAACCCAAAACAGTAGTGGCTTTCCCACGAAGACCCATTTGCTTAATTGCAGGAAAGTCTCCAACTTTACAAACCCCTCCAAGCCTCGAACATGGATAAGTATCATCAGCTTCGAACTGAGACAGCAGCAGCAGCTTGTACGTAAATTGGCCAATGGAGAGATACTTAATCCAAGCAATGAAGTGAGGTACATGCTGCACAAAATAGCCAGATGCTAGAAGAAAAGAGAGCATCAGGACTGAGCCAAGTGTGGTGGCTGAAGTTTGGTCCAAAACAACGGCGCCGATGGCGAAGCCGAGGCCTTGCGTCACAAAAACGCTAAGGAGGAGAGTAAAAAGAGTGGCGAAGAAGTTTGCAGCAGAGGGTTTGAGGCCTGCCATCCAGTAGACTATGAGGATGAAGATAGTGGGAAGGAAGAGCTCCATTGGGAGGTCGTTGGTTGTTCTTGAGATGAAGTAGGATGAGAGCCTGTACATTCCTGAGGATCTTTCCTTTTCAAGTATCTTTCGTTCTTTTGGGAATATGCTGATAGCTGTCAATAGAGGGTTGAAACCCCAAAAGCTTGTTAAAAAGTAGAGAAGTCCCGTCTGCATGTTTGTAAATATATTAGATATCCGATATATGAATTAAATTAATTCAATCCATCTTTTGGGTTCGGTTATGATTTATTCATCCTTAATATAGTATCAGAGCCATCAGCTTAAGCTAATGCTATTTTGATTTAGTTACTTAAAATATATTTGGTTACATTTTTTGAAAAAATGATTTGAATCATTACTGTGTTTGCTTGCACTTCCGTCCAAAGGTGAAATTATCCTAATGTGATTATCCGTAGTCCATGTCACTTTTTAAAAAATAAACTTTCAAGTATCTCTTTCTATCAACTAAATTCATTAAATAAAGTATAACTAGACTATAAAGTAAGTAATTAAATTTCCTACTTATGGCAAAATTCTATATTTTAAAACTCATTATGCTATGTGATGATAAATATGCTGAGTAGCATCACTTGTAGTTTCTCTCTTTTTGAGAGAAAAATTAAAGGATCTTGAAATCTTGAATGACTGATCTCGGATTATAAATTGGTGCAAAACTGAGAAAAATTAAAGGATAAGATGAATGGAAGAACCTGATCTTGTAAATCATCACATTGCCACCATAAAATTCCACAGAAGAATGCAATCACTAGAACCTGCCCAACCTTGAGTCCGGAGAAGGATTCGTACCTCCTTTCCTTAATTCCTCTCCTCAACAGCACGCAGAATTCTTGCCACCAAGTTGTGGACCAACGCTCGAAGTTTTTGTCTTGATCTGATTCATCTCCAAACCAATGCTCATGATCAGTTAATTCTTGTAGCTCTGACTCCAACTTGACAGCGATATTGCTCTTATAGCATGAGACAAGTTTCTGCTTAATCATGGCTGGTTCCTGATTATGTGGATCATTATTCATTGACAAACCTGCAAAAATATAGAGAAAAAATGTAAGCTGCTTAAAGATATAAGCTAAATAGTTAATTGCAAATATTTAACAACTAATTTTCTGATTCGCAAATATTGTGGAAACAAAAAATCAGTCCAAACGAAGAAAAGTGCAAAATCTGGTTGTACCCCTCACGTAAACATATCTAATATCAAGTATATCGGTATTCTATATATGAGTAATATACCTGAAATGAAGTATATCACTAATATATTTAGTCTTATCAGAAAACTTTTTCTCAAGTATATCAGTTATAGCAGTAATATATATATTCTATGTATGTTCGATATATCAGTTACGTGTTGAGACCCACAAACTACGGTGTTGGGATTGGTGGAGCCAAATCAACGTCGGAACGGGCTAGGGATGAGTCGAGTCGAAGCAAGGATGAAAATAGGTGAAGCAGAGCGCTGCAAGCCAGGGAGGCCGAGGAGGCAGTAGCACTAGGGATGGCGCCGCGACATTGTCCTGATGGTGCGTGCGGGCGTTTTATTACGTTCGTAGCGCCATGACGCTGTATCAACTTTATAAATACTGCAGTTTCCTGTTTTAGGGTTAACCAGCAGTAATTAGAGCCATTTGTAGCCGATTTCAAAGTAGTTTTGTGGCAGTTTCGAGGCAGAGGCTCGAGGTATTGGCAGAGGCGTTGGGGCTGATCGAGGTCGACATATTCAGGGTGATTAGATCTTAATTCTTATGAGTTTTTTCAGTCCTATACCTAAGTATAGTGTGTTATAATACTTAGAAAGCTATAGAGCTTTTGTTGGAACATCTAAAGGGTGAATATCGGGGTGAGATATTTTAGTGTATATATACACAAATGACAGAGGCAAAGGAGGCTAAGGGGGAATTGGAGAGTTTCTAGCCTCTCAAAGAGGCAAGGAACTTTGTTGTTTGACTGGTTTATTTTATTGAAATTTTTTAAGATAGGCCATCTGGGATGTATCAATGGTATCAGAGTAACGTTCCTTTTGAGTATGCTCAAAAGTAGAACTAGAGAATGGATAATTGATAACTCTTCAAAAGAGAGTTAGTTGTGTGTAAATTTCATATAAAATAGCTAATGATAGTCTCACTAACACCCAATCTATCCCCCTTATTTTTTATGATAATACTGAGAGTTATGAAAAATGATCTAATTTTGAATGTTTTAATGCAGCATTATTGATGCTACAACATCGAATTCAAAAGCAAACAAAGTCAGAGCTAACAGTGACAGCTTTAACCCGAGAATTTACTATAGTAAAACGCAGACTCACCTTAAATTGAGCTGGACCTCATTTTATCCATTTTGGTTGCCCTAAAATTGAGTACGGGTATAAAAGCTTGCATTCAAGGGTGTTTCCATTAATTCTTCATGAATCCCTAAAGAGAACAAGACAAGAGAAGAGGGAGGATACTTGGAGAGAAACCCGAAGAAGACAACAAAGGGAGCTAATACAGTGAAGGGCTGCTGTGTTTCTTCCTTTTCCTCTTCTTTTGTACTCTTTAGTGCACGGGTTTTGTATTTTCTCATTCTCTTTTCTTATATGACATTGCATAACTAAGTTGTTATTGTAAGGGGAAGGATGTTGTGAACTAATTTTGAGCTGTAAACCTTACTTTGGCTTTAATGATGATATATATACTGAGTTGAAGTTGTTTTTAAAGTTTGATTTTCAATGTGCTTGGCCAACATATTGGAATACCTCTTTATTAGCTTTTGGAAAATTGGAATAAGGAGTGTTTGGCTTCAACTCGTGCTAGATCTACTTGAGTTTAGAGTGTGATAAACTCTTCCCCTTACCCTTTATAAAAACCAATAGTCAATATCTTATTTGCGCATTCTCCGATAATCGATTTAGTTTTGTTTGGTTTTGTTTTTTTTTTACGCAGCAAATTAGTGGTGCACTATTTTGTTTGATGTCATTTAGTTTTTCATGTTCAAAATATTTTCGTTAATTTGTTTGTTTTCTTAAGTAAGTGTTGAAGTGTTTAGTTATCAATATCCCTATGGATACGATCTTTTTATCACTTTCTACAATGGTTGTGTACACTTGCACAAATGGTTTTAAACCGTACAACAATAATCGTGTGGAAGCCCTAGAGAATCAACTAGGATTATCAATCAGAGGAAGCTTGGAAAGGCTACAAAAAATCAAAAAAACAACGGTTGTAGTCATTAAGGGTTTTTGAGCACTAATGAAGAGATAGGAAGAAATAGATAGCACAGGCTGGCTCGTTTGGTAACGTTTTCGTTTCTTTTTTCTCTTTCTTCATTTTTAATAAACATAAATAGAATTGTATAGTCCAACACCCATGAATTCAATGATGATCAAATAATATTTATATTTATGTATCGTAACAAATTGGAAACAAAAACAAGAAACAAGAAACTTGTTTTGATTGTTTCCAAAATTTCTATACAATTTTGAGAATGTTTCCAAACAATGAGAAACAAGAAACATATTTAGTTGCAAAATGCTTTAAGTTTCTTAATAAAATTTGGAAACGAGAATAAGAAATAAGAACGTTACCAAATGGGCCTACAGTAACTAGAATTTTGAAGGGACGTGAGAGCTAACCTGAGACTTCAATGGCCCGTTGGGCTTGAAGAGATGATGGCATTGGCATAAAATGAAGTATAGTCATTAATATACTTGATATATTAATAAGATGTCTGCAATTACTTAAACTAGCATTCTTCAACTAAAAAAAGATTTATCAATAATATACCTAATATGAAGTATATCATTCACATATTTGATGTGACTAATATTGCATATTTGGTATATAAATTATATTGGTAATAAACTTTATATTTGGTATATCAATGATATATATGTTGGGTTTTATGCCCTAAACTCGTGGTTTGTAGACATAAAACAAATATTTATTCAATAAAGTTGTTATTAATGTTTCTCTTAGAATTGCATTAACCCAAATCCAATAAACTAACATCCGAGGTTATGTAATGTAACTGAAACAGTATATAACAGATATACAATATATATTTAATATACAACATATATATTTGATATACAGTATATACTCGATATACAGGTTGATAATGTTCCAGTATTAACCTAAAAGGTCTATATTACCAGGATAAGGTTGGGTACCTTATCCTGGTAACACTATGGATACGATCCATTTGTAATAGATACAAATGACTTGATCTATGTCATTCGTGTGGAGACATGTAAGTGGGGGTATCCTATACTATGAGTTTGTATAAGACCGGACCGTGAAATAATTAATCTTTAGCTGTAACATTGTTAGCTAATAGATTAATATTTCAATAGGATGACCAGGTAACTTGATCTCAATCCTAAATGAGTTACGGACTCCTGTCTGTTAAGGGTCGTCCTTTGATTTGTATGGGTGAAAGTAGCCTAAGTCGCCGACTCAATATTCCTACCATTTTTGGGACGAGATTGAGTAGGGAGCTGGGAACATAACTTTACAATATAGAATTCACTCCTCCCCGACTTTAGGGGAGTAGATGAGTCTTCCCTTTAGTGCTAACTCCGGGACTTGAACAAGGAGCCCTACCTTCTCACTGATCCGAAAGGGACTTCCGATTATTTGTCGGACCATAACCAGGTTATTCATTGGAGGAGCAGTGGTATTTAAGGAGCAAGATGTAACTCAGGGGTAAAACGGTAATTTGACCAAGCTAAAGTTACGAGCACTCGTGAAGGATTGACTTGTCATTAATGGTCGTACATTCGTGCACACGAAAATATTCTGCAGTGAGAAGAGTGCAGATGTGGGTCTTTAGTGGAGTGACCAGCAGTTAACGAATGTTGATTAACTCGATTAATGAGTTTGAATGATTAATCTCGTATTGTTCAAGCTTCTAATCTGTATGTTCATTAGGTCTCTTTGCTAGCTCACAATGGGTAAAACGATGATCAAGATTTTGAGAGAATTTGAAATGTTCAAATTATATATTAGGGAATATATATAATGTATATTATGATACATTATATATATAGTTTATTTTTAATAAAGATTCAATAATTAAACTATATATTATGATAGAAATATTTGAATAGGATTCAAGTAATTAATATGAATTGTATTCATATTAAAACTATAGATTATATAAGAGAGATGCATCTGAATGATTCAAATATATAGTTTTAATTAACTATGTGATATTTAATTAAAAGTTAAATAATTAATTGTTAATTATGTATTTAATTTATATTTAGATTTAAATTGATTAATTATTAATTAGATTAATAATTAATTATTAACTATTAATTAAATTAAATTAATTAATTGTTAATTGATTTAATTAATATGTTTATTATTAATTAAAAAGAAAATATATCATGGTCCCTAAAATGAGGGGAATATATCATATATACAAAAGGATATATACAAAAGGATTCTAATGGTCTTAGATTTTCTATCTCTATAAATATAACATTAAGCTGAACCTTGAAGGGTAGCAAAATGCTTGAAATCTCTCAACTCTCTTCCTCTCTCAATCCTTTGTAATTGGATTTCACAATCGAGAGACATCACAAACAATATTAAATGGTGTTGTCTCATTGAGATCACACGAAGGAGAGTATTCAAAGATAAAATCCAACATTCTTCCTTGTTTTATATTTTTCTATGTTTTAAATTTTAAAATAAATTCAAGAACGTGTTCTACTACTCCCACTTCGAGATTCACATCCTTTTCAATATATAGCTAAAATCAAGTATATTAATGATATTCTTAAAATTAAATATATTAGTTATATAGTAACGAGGGCAAAATAAAAATAACAAAATAAAACAAAATTTTTATTTTTAAAAATCGTGCCATTTTTACAAAACCTAAAATTGATGTTGGGTTCATTTTTGTAGTTTTGATTTAGTATTAATATACCTCATCTAATTTATTTATTCTCTTTTTCTGATTCGGATTAAAAGGAGTAATTTTAAGAAAAATATAATTTTAAAAACAAGTTACAAAAATAATGTACATTTAAAATATAAGTAGGTTAAATAAAAAATTACAAAATTAAGTTAGACATTCAAATTATTGACAAAAATAGGTTATGTATTGGTTAAAGTCAAAAATCGCGTACAATGGATACAATTTAAGTGTTAACACATCATATATGAGGTGTATATCGAGAAATGAGTCAGCAAGGGAAATATTTATGGAAGTCGCATACAATATACCTAATTTCCATTTATGGAAATATATTATTTATAGAAGCAATTACATAATTGCATACAATGTATTCGATTTTTTTAAAATATTGATATATTTATATTTTACAAATAAAATATTATTTACTAGTATTTTAGCCATTTTAATTTAAAGTATAAATTTATATGAATACATATATATATATATCTACCAACAACAAAAAATATATATTTTATAAAAAAGGCAGTCTAATTCATAGAAAAATATCACATATATGTAATACATATAATGTATGCGATTTCTTAATTTTTTTTATATATATTTATATCTATGTTGTGTTTTATTATTTTATAATTGAAATATTATTTATTTTATTAGTGTTTTGACTATTTTGAATATATATCTAAAGTTATAGATCCACGACCCTAGAAACAAAAAATGTATATATATTTTATAAAAAATAAGAAAAATTATAAATAAAAATATATTGGTCTAATTTATATAACAAAAAAATGTCAATATATATAAATAGAAACATGCCCATTGAAAAAAATAATACTTAAAATTTATAGAACAGTAAAAATAAAATAATCATAAAAAATAGAATTACACACTAACACAAATTAATTTTACCACTATTATGAACTTTTTTAATAATACACTATTAAAAAAGTATATTAAATAAAAAATAAAAAATAAGTAAATAATTTGAAAAAGGATGGGAAATCACATGTATTGCATGTGTGGCGGATCTAGGATTCTATGTTAGGAGGCACAAATGCAAATAAACATAATGGAAAAATATCAATTTTATACTAGAATTTGGTGATATGTATCAATTTGCACCTTAAAATTGGACAATGTTGTAATTTTCACCTTGAATTTTAAAATGTGTCACACAATTTACCATTAGACAGATTTTCATTTGAAAATTTGTTGAAAAAAATAATCTCATGTGTCAAATGAATTAGAAAACACATGTGTTTGGTATGAAAATAATCGATAGAATTTAGACAAAATCGACATTAGAGCTGTTCTAAATTTATAAGTTTTGGTAAAGTTATTTGATAAAAATAATTTAAAATTTATTTTTTAATTGGAAAGAATTAGACATATTTCGTCAAAAAAGACTTATTTAAAAGAACTAGACATATTTTGTCCCATAAAAACTTTTGTAAAAAAATTAGACATATTTTGGTTAAAAAAAATTAACAAGTAAAATATAAGTAGGGTAGGATTTGATCGGAGGATGTGAGAGACATAATCTTTAAATTGCGGTCATTAGATGCATTTTACTTGAAATCCCAGTCAAAGACCACGATTTCCCCACCTTAATTTTCTAAATAGTTCTGAAACTATATTATTTATGTCCTTGTTTTTTAAAAATACATTGTTTTAGAAAAAGTAATCCGTTAAAAGCATCCTCTTGCTTTTAATAAATCTTAGAAACAGGAAAAGATTGACACGTTTTTCTTTATTACTTTTTAACTTATGTCGCCTTTAAGAAATATTTTTAATGAGTTAGAAGTTAAATTCTCTTGGGCTATTATTATTATTTTTCTTTTGTTGAAAAAAAATTATCTTTAAGTTATAATGACTATCAAATATATCCCTTTGATACAAAAATTTATTTTCTTAGCTAGATTGCTTGTAAGAAATGTAATTCTAGAAAGGAAATAATTATTGAAACCATCAGAGTTGCGGGTAAGTATTGGTGTAGGGTCTAGTAATTTCTAGGTTCTTTTATTAAACTATCATTAATTGCATAACTCATCATAAGAAATTGCGATCTAAATTGTTATTAGCACAGAACAAAAAGTTCGATTCCTTTAACTTGATAAATATTTCGTTTTTTGTTATTTTCCTTTGTTTTTATATATAATTTTTATAAACATTTTTCAAAATCTATGCCAAAAGGTAGTTTTTAAAACTTTTTTTTTCTTTTATAAATTTGGTACAGAATTCAAATATATTTACAAATATGGCTAAAAAAACATAGTTTTCTAAAACAAAATGGTTATGAAATAATACCTTTTAACTATGTAGAGAATTTTGGTAACCAACTTTCTACTTTTTCAAAATAATTATTTTTTATGAGAATATACAGGAGTAATACTGTACTCAAAATATATATATTTATATATAGGAGTAATACTTTCCAACCATTACAACTATTTGTTTTCTTAGAAAAAAAATCCCTTCTTTTTCTTTTACTCCCTCTACCCTCTATAGTTGATTGTAGAACAAACAAAACAAGATTAAGTAATGGGCTAAAAAAAATCGAGTCGATCAATCAAAACTGGCCGAACTCAACGCACATATGTAGGTTTTAAGGCTAAAACAATGGTCGATAACTTATATGGCCATAATAGAAAATAAAAATAGTTGAAAACATAGTAATTCATTATATAGAATATTTTTAAAATAGAGAGGTTGAATAGAAATAGAATATAACACCCCGCTCTGATACCATGTTAAGAATGAATAAACTACCACTCAACCCAAAAATTTAAGTTAATGTATCGGATAAATTTAATTCATTTATATGGATTCAAACCGAATGGAAATTGTTATTCTATTAATACCATATTATATATCAAGGAAATGAAAAAAAAAAAACATGAGAAATGACATACCATTGGCGAGATCCAGCAGAAAATCTGAAGGGTTCATAGGCACAGATGAAGAATATCCAATACTCGAGAAATAATCC
>NW_019104510.1:760607-773549 GCF_001995035.1 Momordica charantia
AAAATATTGTAACAAAAATGCACAATAATAGATATTCTTGTTTTGACTATGACGTGGTGTGTGGCTTCAACTTCCTTGCTGAAGTTACGTTAACAGTGTTGGGTTTGTAAAGAGTGCAAATAAAGTCTCACATTGGTTAGGGAAATGGGTAATCCATGGTATATGAAATGACAATTATCTCGACTGATATGAGATATGAGGTCTTTTGGGTGAAACCAATTGCAAGAAAATCATAAAATGCAAACTACGAGATTGTTTTGATTGTTTTGATGATCAAGCTAGATCCTCTTGACCAAGCCATTCAATTCATTTGAGCGATCAGTTGTTGAGTCAAGTGAAACCCGTGAAGTCTAGTTGTCAAATCCCTAAAAAATCCCAATTATTTAACCATGCATTCATGGAAGTCCTATAAATAAGCATGGTTTGGAAGCTTCCATTATTTGCTTTTACTTTAACTTTTATAGTCCATCGAGAGAATGTGAGAGTGGTTGTTGTGAACTTCTTTGAGAGATTGAGATTTGTGTGAACTTTGAACCATAGCGAGTTCTTGCTCCTCTCAACTCGAAAAAGAAATGGTTAAGCTAGATTTTGCCGAATTCTTATATTTCTCCCTTGAGATCTATAATTCAAACTTGTTATTTGAGTACTTACGTCTTGTGAAACTTTTTTCCTGCTTTTAGAATTTTGTTTCTTCTTCATCTTTTATTGGTTTATTTCTTTTAAATAGGAGTTGAATTACCATTATTAGCCTTTCTGCGAATGTCTTAACCAATTTGGAAAAACATTACATAACTATTGAGGAAGTAGAGCCTCGAGCGTTCCATTGCTTAACTTTCTTAAATTGATTCTTGGATACGACCACTTAGATAATAAAACTAGTTTTAGTCTGATACTCAAAAAGGTTAGGATAAAACGAATTTTATTTAGTTAAAATGAGAAGTAGCATTAGAAATAAAGTACTAAAACAAGACCCTAGACATAGGACCTTTCACCCATTAAATAAAGGTTGGTTGATTATTTTACTTAGGATTCCAAATTGTTCGTATGCATGGGTTAGGTTAATATTCTAAACAACTAAAAGTAGTTTGGAGGACGAGTTGATAAGAATGTTGAGCACTAGTTCTGGTCGAGTTTGAATTTTTAAAGGCTAGCTTAGCAAAAGCAAAATGGTTGATCTTTTACAAATGAGAGTTTCTCTTATATTACAAAAGCCACCAACAATATTTTTGTCACATCAAACCGATTGCTTCACTCAAATGATTCGCAAATAAATTTAAGTAAACTAGTCCCAATATGGATGAACTTAGAATCCTTTCGTGTATTACTTTGTGCATTTGCACTAGGACCACTTATGTACTTAATAGAGGCGAACAACAACGATCAAAGATGGCTAGTTCCTTACGAATAAAGGATGGCGATCATATTATATACTTGACAAGTCCTCAAAAAGCAAAGTGACGACCCCCAATAATCGGGTAGGAGAGGGAGGTTGGTGCAAGAAGACGTATGTACCTTCGCAATGTCAAGGCACCCAGACGGAACACAGTAGGAAGCTCTGAGGGCTTAATCGCTATGATATTGCCTGAGGAGTTGCGGATCAAGCAACATGGGTGGTCATGGTTCGATTCAGCTCGATTTTTGTGAGAAAAAAAAACCGAACTGCATTTTCAAAAAATTATAAAACTAAATCGAAGGACAACGGTACCTCAAGTATCCCACCTATCTCCACAATGATATGATATTATCCGCTTTGGGCTCGGCCCTCAAGGCTTTGCTTTTGATTCCACCCAAAAGGTCTCATATCAATGGAGATAATTTGTTCTATCTTATATATCCATGAACATTCCCTTCCCTAGCCAATGTGGGACTTTGTTTACAATCACTTTACAAACCCAACAATCTTCCTCTCGAACAAAGTACCACCGAGCCTCCTCTCAAGTAGTGACATACGCCTACTCTCGGAGACCAGAAACGAGAGCTTGATCTTATTCAAGGCTCCAGGCACACCTTGATAGAGCACACCCACGGATTACACCATGACCACACCTTTCGAGACTCACTCGAACAAAGTACCACCGAACCTCCCATCAAGTAGTGACATACGTCTACTCTCGAAGACCAGAAACGAGAACTTGATCTTATCCAAGTCTCCAGGCACACCTTGATAGAGGAAGACGAAACCATGAGCGCAGAAAAAATCAAACAAACAAAATGTCTAAATCAGTTCAGTTCATTGGTTGCTGAATTGTTTCAGGCTCCCTTTGCCATTTGGCCTTTTCCTTCCAACCCAACCTCACTGGCTTTTGACCTAAATGGGCCCACAATTTTATGTCCTGTCAAATCTTAGTTCCGAGTAGGAGAGTTGAATTTGGGTAGATGGTGGGAACAGCAATGGCTCGCCACTCGTTGTATTACAAAGATCTTTGTGGAGGTACTCTTAATTATAGGAGTAGCAAGTTAATTATCAATATAAGTTATAAAAAATAATAAAGAATTTGGTTCGGTCTGAGTCAAGAGATTTTTGAGATTTAACTTAATTATTTGGCCGACTTAAGTATATATTGATCGGTTAAGTAATAGTGTCACAGAGTGAAAGATTGTGAGATGCCTCAATATCTTGACAGAACAACATAAAAGGTTTTCGCCTTTCCATTTCTAAGATAAATCATGGAAATTCGGATAAAAATAGTTTTCCTTTTATGTAGTCAAAGAGTTAAATAATGATTTTTTTTGTCAAAAAGCTGAACATGAAGGTAGATGGCGAGTCCCTAGCTTTGATCAGGTCATAGTGGAACAAGGGGTTCAAAGTATAAGCAATCGGTTATGATGTCTTAACCAATATATCATTATAATGATAAGAATTGTTAGAATCACACCCTCGAACTTTCAATTGGAGTAATTACTCTCTATAAGTTTTTATTTAAACTTTATTGTTATAATTCCATTGATTAGTAGAAAATTGAAAAAAAAAACCATAGAGAGATATTGGCATCAACAACCGTAAAACTACTTGGCACACTTTTCCTACGAGAAAGTCAGACGTTAATAAATCTAGTATTCCATTTTGCTAACCAAATACATTGAAATTAACAACCACTTTGTTTGTTTGAGAAAAAGTAGCTCTTGGATACCTCATAATCAAATAAGTTCCATTGATATTCTAATCAACCTCTCTAGCCAAATCATCTTTCAAAGATCTTAAAAATGAGCTTTGCATACGCTTGCTCACTTCCTTCAACTTAAGGAATGATATTAAGGATATTATACAAATCAATAGTTTAGTAATAAGCTCATAAAATCATTGACAGTAACACCGGTATCAGCTTACTAATGATAGATATACATGTAAGATGGACAGTACCTGTTATGGAGATGTGGATATAAAGCTATTGTCACTGACAATATGATATGGATCCATATCATAGAGATCGCAAATTCCTTACTATCTAGAGCGTATTCTTCATAACTGGAATTTTTATAAGTCATTAGAACCATTAATATATATAGTTGTCGCTTTAGGAGAAATTACATTACAACTTATAAGGATTCTTTTGTCGCGTATTTTTTTGTGTTTAAAAGAGCAATAGAACTACAAAACAAAGCAACCGAAGTAATTACACTCATTTTTTTAAGTACATCATGTGGTGTAAGAATTTGAACTAATGACCTTCTAATTGGACGTAGGTACTTTAATCTGTTGAGTTACGTTCATACTAGCCACTTAATATATTAATCTTGGAAATTTTGTCATTTTGCTCTTGGTTTCAATAAGGAGAATGCTTACCTCCATGCTTGGGTTGCGTGAATTTTCTTGCATGATAACGGCGAAAATTCGCCTAAAGAACACGTCATCAACTGTTCAACCAGTTCGGAAGACTCATGCGATGAAGTTGCCAAAATCGCGGTTGTTTACATCCGAACTCAACTCCAATGTTCGAATGGATAACCGCACAACTGTAGTTTTCCATTAACACATACTTCATGCGTGAAATCTTGAAAGTAACCGAGATTTTCAATTTTTACAGCAACGGTTATCTACTTACTCTATAAATACTCTTAAATTGAAAGAGAAAGGTACACAATATTTGAGATTGAAATCATACTTGAACTTATCTCACGTCCTGTACTGACAAAACATTTGGAGTGCTAACTGATTTTTTTTGCAAGATTTTCTTTTCGAATGTTCTTGGGGATCTTATTGTTTTTTATCGAACATTTTCGGTAAAAACATATAGGATGTGGTCCACTTTAAAATTGATATCACCATGGGTGTGATGTATGACATACTTCAATTTACATATATATATAGATACATACATACATATGTCAATTTGGTGTTAGAATCAAACGGGCAAGCTTTCTCATTTCCCTTTTTCTACCTTTCAATTCCTTACTGTAAGTATTACCATAGCATGATTTTGATTTTGATTGAAACATATATGATGATCTAATCTAGTGTCTCTTGGTGACGCCAATCCTCATCAAAGCAATATAAGCAACAAGGCGATATCCAACAAGCATCACCACCAAACCCAAAACAGTAGTGGCTTTCCCACGGAGACCCATTTGCTTAATTGCAGGAAAGTCTCCAACTTTACAAACCCCTCCAAGTCTCGGACATGGATAAGTATCATCAGCTTCGAACTGAGACATCAGCAGCAGCTTGTACGTAAATTGGCCGATGGAGAGATACTTAATCCAAGCAATAAAGCGAGGCACATGCTGCACAAAATAGCCAGATGCTAGAAGGAAAGAGAGCATCAGGACTGTGCCAAGTGTTATGGCTGAGGTTTGGTCCAAAACGACGGCGCCGATGGCGAGGCCGAGGCCTTGTGTCACCAAAACGTTGAGGAAGAGAGAAAAAATAGCGGCGAAGAAGTTTGCAACAGAGGGTTTGAGGCCTGCCATCCAGTAGACTATGAGGGTGAAAATGGTGGGAAGGAAGAGCTCCATTGGGAGGTCGTTGGTTGTTCTTGACATGAAGTAGGATGAGAGCCTGTACATTCCTGAGGATCTTTCCTTTTCAAGTATCTTTCGTTCTTTTGGGAAGGTGCTGATAGCTTTCACTAGAGGTTCGAAACCCCAAAAGCTTGTTAAAAAGTAGAGAAGTCCCGTCTGCATATTTGTAAATGTGTTAGATATCCAATATATGAATTAAATTTAGCCAATTCAAATTTTTGGGTTTAGTAGTAGTTTATTCATACTTAACATGCTATCAGAGTCAGAGGTCATCTACTCGAAAAGAAGTATTCAGATAACCCATCAACTTAAGTTTTTGGGTCGAGGGATTTAACAAAATAAAAAGTTATTTTGATTTAGTTAATTAAAATATGTTTGGTTACATTTTCTTTTAAAAGTGATTTGAATCAGTACTTTATTTGGTTGCACTCCATCAAAAGTGAAACTATCATAAACTGATTATGATCGGTGGTGTCATTTTAAAGTCACTTTTTAAAAATTAACTTTCAAGTATCTCTTTCTATCAACTAAATTCATTAAATAAAGTATAACTAGACTATAAAGTAAGTAATTAAATTTCCTACTTATGGCAAAATTCTATATTTTAAAACTCATTATACTATGTGATGATAAATATATGTTGAGTAGCATCACTCAAAAAATTGAAGGATCTTGATATCTTGAAGGACTGATCTCTGATGTATTATAAATTGGCGTGCAAAACTGAGAAAAATTAAGGGAGAAGATGAATAACCTGATCTTGTAAATCATCACATTGCCACCATAAAATTCCACAGAAGAATGCAATCACTAGAACCTGCCCAACCTCGAGTCCGGAGAAGGATTCGTACTTCCTTTCCTTAATTCCTCTCCTCAACAGCACACAGAATTCTTGCCACCAAGTTGTGGACCAACGCTCAAAGTTTTTGTCTTTATCTGATTCAACTCCGAACCAATGCTCATCGGTTAATTCTTGTTGCTCTGACTCCAACTTGACAGCGATATTGGTCTTATAGGATGAGACAAGTTTCTGCTTAATCATGGCTGGTTCCTCATATGGATCATTATTCATTGACAAACCTGCAAATATATAGAAGAAAAAAAATGAAGGCTGCTTGAAGATAATGGTTAATGCAAATGTAACAACTACTTTTCTGATTTCCAAATATGGTAAAAACAAAAAGCTCAGTTCAAACAAAAAAATGCAAAAATCAGTTCATGTTAATATATCTAATATTAAGTATATCATGATATGAGTGATATAACTTCCTTTTAATATAAGTGATATACTTCCTTTTAAGCATATAACTTATGTAATATACTTAAAAGGGAGTATATCACTCATATATTTTTTGATGTACGTAGGATTCTCCCGAACTATCAAAGGTTGACCACGTGGCAATGAGGATGAAGTGGTGAGGCATGAATTTAAGTAAGAGGGACCTGCAAAAGAAACAAACACTTTGACACTCAAGTTAGAAGAAGCACGAGCTACGATAACTCGTTCTCAGAGTATAATTGCTTACTTGAGTAAGAGGAATGAAGCTCCTTTATGACTATTATGACAAGACAGTTGGATGATTATGAGCTGTCGTGCCATAGGTCGAGCATACTGAGGTTGGTTATTTATCCTTTCATATGGATGAGTTTAGTAGCTAGGTCATGGATGAGCTTAGGAGCTCGACGGTAGATGAACTTAGTAGCTTGACCATGGATGAGGTTAGAAACTCGGCGATAGATGAGCTTTAGTAGCTCAGCCATGGATGAGCTTTAAGAGCTCGGCGGTAGACGACCTTAATAGATTGGTGGTAGGTTAGCTAAGTAGCTCGGCCATATCTCGCCACGTGGTAGGTCACATTTTTGCTCCCAATATATTTAGTGTGATTGATATCAGTTGTACTAATAGTGATATATATTCGATATATCAGTTACGTGTTGAGAGCCACAAACCGCGGTCCAATTTATGTATACACAAAGGACAAAGGCAAAGGAGGGACAAAGAATGTGAGGGTGAAGTAGTGGTAATGCGTTTTATAAGGAGTTGCCAAATATTCAATGGTGGTAAGGAAAATGTTGCTCCTTACAAGTGAGGAGTCAAGTTTTATCCGTTTTATAATGGCATACTATTAGAATATGCTATTAGCCTTTGTACTGGCGTTTGGTTAATTGGTTATTGTGGAACTTAGGAATTATTCCAAGTTGGGAGAGTTCCTAGCCCCTCAAAGAGTTAGGGAACTTTGTTGTTTGACTGTGTTAAGGAAGCTCAAACGAGCATCCAGTCCAAAAATGAGATTCGATCAAGATTGATGAGCCAAAAGAACCACGATCTTAAGGGAGCATGTTAAGGATCTCACATTAAAAAGAAAAGGGACTTTACAATGGTTTATAATAAACATGAGTTACTCCTCTCATTGCCAATTGATTTTGAGATGGAACCTATGAATATTAAAAGACTAGTTTATTTTATTGAAATTTTTTAAGATAGGTCATCTGACATGTATGGATAAACTACTTAACAAAGATTTGTAATAGACATAAACTACTTATCTCATTGTCAATTAGTCATTCCATGAATATATAATTAATAGTAATGTTCATGGCTTGTTGGGATTGATCATGATGATGGCATTGGCCTAAATGAAGTATATTCACTAATATATACTTGATATATCAATAAGAAATGTGCAATTACTTAAACTAAAATATTAACTCAAAAAAAATTTATCGATGATAATATACCTACTATGAAGTATATATATCATTCATATATTATTTAGTGCGATTGATATATTTCATATAATTATGTATATCAATTATATTGGTAAGATATTTTATATTTGGTATATCAATGATATATATAGCTACTATCATGTATATTAGTGATATACTTAAAATTAAATATATTAGTTATATTAGTGATATACTCAAATGAAGTAAGTAACGAAAGCAAAATGAGAGTAAACATAAAACAAAATTCGGATTTTAAAAATTTTGTCATATCTACAAAACCTAAAAATTGTTTCTGTATTTGTAAATATCGCAAATTTTCTTGGTACCCATTACAAATACCTTTTTTTTGTGTGTTTTTTAGGGTGGAGAACAAAAGACTCAATAATATGAATCACCTCCCCCTCCCTATTTTGATACTAGCTAGAATCAACTTTGATGTGTGGTTTCTTGTGTTCATTTTTGTAGTCTGTTTTAATGTGAGTTTAATTACCTCCTCTTTATTTATTTATTCTTTTTTTCTGCTTGGGGTTAAAATGATCCTCTTTGCTTTAATAAATCTTTGAAAAAGTAAAAGATTGACACCTTTTTCTTTATTACTTTTTAACTTATGTCACCTTTAAGAAATATTTTAAATGAGCTGAAGTTAAATTCTCTTGGGTTAAAATGACTGTAAAATATAGCCTTTTGGTAAAAAAATATTTTCTTAGCTAGTCAACTCTCTTAAACAAGATTTAATGAAAGTTAAAATCAAGTTAGATTATTGCTGGTAAGAAATGTAATTCTTAAAAGGAAACAATAATTGAAACCATCAAAGTCGCGGGTGAGTATTCGTGTAGGGTCTAGTAATTTCTAGGTTCTTGTTTTAAACTGTCATTAATTGCATAATTTATCATAAGAGATTCCGGTCTAAATTGTTATTAGCATGAAACAAAAAACTTGATTCCTTAAAATTCATTGGATAAATATTTATATGTTTTGAAAAAACGCCAATTTTAAAAAATAGAAACCGATCAGGTCAGTTTCGACACCGAATCCATGTCGATCGACTGCTAAACACCGCTAGATTAAGTGGTGTAAACTTTAAATAGTCAAGTTGGTAGGAACCTAATAAAAAAAAATTGAAAACATAGTGGTTCTTTGGAATCTTCTTAAAATAGAGAGACTCAATAGCAAATAGATACAAGTACTAAATAAATATAATTGTCAAAATTGGTCTAAATTTGTAATTTAATCTTAATCTTTTTCTGAATAGAATGGAAGTTGTTATTCTAATAATACCATATATATCAAGAAAAAAGGGGCAAGGAAATGATACAAAAGACATGAGAAATGACATACCATTGGCGAGATCCAGCAGAAAATCTGAAGGGTTCATAGGCACAGATGAAGAATATCCAATACTCGAGAAATAATCCATAGCTTTCGATCCCTCTCCAAAGTAAATGCTGCTTCCTTCCGATAGCAGCAAGATCTTATGTAACATATAGAACAGCCGGCTCGACGGCTGATGGATCGTCATCACCACCGTCCTCCCGCCGTTCGCCACCTCCCACAGCGTCGAGACAATCCTCTGTGCCGTGGTCGAGTCAAGGCCCGACGTGGGCTCGTCCAAGAACAGCAAACTAGGGTTTATAAGCATCTCTTGCCCAATGCTCACTCTTTTCCTCTCCCCTCCAGAAACCCCTCTCAAGGTTTGGCCTCCCACGACGCCGTTTTTACACTTACTCAGCCCCAGCTGGGAGATCACTGCCTCCGCCTGAGCCACTTTCTGTTGTTTGGTTAGAGTATTGGGCAGCCTTAGAAGCGCAGTGAAGACTAGGGTTTCGGTTACAGTCAGGTGGGGGAGGAGAATTTCGTCTTGAGTAACGAAACCGATGTTGCGCTTCATCTTATTGGAGAAGGGCTTCCCATTGTAGGCTATGGTTCCGTTGAGTTGTCCGCCGAGTCGGCAGCCCAACGCTGTGAGGAGTGTGGTTTTGCCGGACCCTGATGGACCCAACATGGCCAGCATCTCCCCTGGATGGACCACGCCGCTTATTCCTTTCAGTATCGCTTTCTCTTCTGAATTGGGCTTCTTTGGAATGAAAAACCCTGTTTTTTTCGATTTGATCTTGTAGTCTACGTCATGAAACTGCATCCGATTAAAGAAAAACTTCAAATACCCGCTAAAAATGGAAAGAAATTGTATATATTGATACAGATATTGATCAAGCTTTATGTCAAAGGTGGATACTTAACATGTCCCTCAAAATTGTTGTCATCATTTTTATATCGACTATATTAAAAAGATAAATCATCTCACAAAAGTTTATAATATAAATAAGTCAACTATTCCTTCTGTCAATTGGGTTTGAGACGAAACCTGATATTGAAAAAGATAGATTTGGATTACCATCAACGTGACGGGGGATTTGGCTTTGTGAAGAAGGCGGCGGCTTCTGAAGGATCAGTCTTGTTCTTCGTGTGAGCCTCGATGTCGTCTGACATTTTTCTTACTCTGTTTTTTACTAATTTCTTTATCCTCTCTCACTTTGGAAGAGAGGGAAAACGAGGAGTGAGAGAAAGAAGAATGAGGGACGTAGCTGGTGATCTTTGCTTTGAGTAACCAGTTTCTTTGGGAGTTAAAAGAAAGGTGAGTTTTCGCATGCAAAGCAAATAAAGCCGAGTGCAAACTATATAAGAGAGGTTGGTGTATGGAAACAAGCTTTAGCGGCTCCTTAACTAATTTTGGTCAAAGTTTGGTGAAATTTTCGGAATAATACTTTCCCAACTACCAACTTTTTTTCTAGAAAATAGTACCGAAAATTTTCGGAAAATATTTAGGATGTGCAGCCAAAGAGCAGTTGTGAATGGACAATGAAGAAATAAGTGATCTAAGGTTTCGCCATTTTGATAACATAAAACACACCGATTTGGAAAGCTTACCATTGATGGAAATCGTACTTGTATCTTATTTGCTGTATTGAGACCTCTGTGGAGAAGGCACCAAAGAAAGAATTTGCATTTTTTCGGAATGAGGAGGCTCCAAAAATTGTCAAAGAAAACTAATTGATCAATTTGTGACGGTCCTGATAGGAGCGATTTTTCATATCCTGTGCAGAAAATTTCTTACAATTCAAATAATGGGAGGAAATCATCATAATGTGACTAGTTTTTACATTGTTGGATGTATGACAAAGAAATCACACAAATATTTTGAATATGTACCTAATAGGTTTTTTATTACAACAAGCAGGGTAAGGTAGGGAATGGAAATATTTTGAATGTTTTGCTCCTTAACTTCATGTTGTCCTATAAAAAGAAGACAGGTTTTGGTTGTAGTTTTTTTTTAATTATTTTATTAAAACTCATGATCTCATCAAAATCCCCCAAATCTCTTTTAATTCTTTTTTTAGATTGGTTGGAAGAAACAATAGAAGATCATTTAAAACTATGAAAAATAAAAATTAGAAGATAGTAAGACACAGACGAAACAATAGAAGAAAAATGTTATGCAATTTACGCAACTTCTCGATGATCATTTAAAACTATGAAAAATAAAAATTAGATTATATATATGTGTGTGTGTATACCTTTAAATTGTGGATAAATATTTGTGGAGATTCATTTTTCATTCGATAAACTTGAGTTGCATCAAGTTTAAAAACAAAATGGAGATGAAGAAAATAGAAAATAGAAAATGAGGTTACCGAAAGTTGAGAAGAAAATGAAGAAGATCAGAGAAAAAGAAGGGAGTGAGAAGTTGTACGGAGAGAGAAAAAAAGGGAGAATAGTCGTCCAACCAATCTAAAATAAGAATTCAAAAAGATTTGGGGAGATTTTGATAAGTATAAATTATCGTTGAACTAATTTCATGTTAGTAATATATACCCGATAATTATTAGGAGACATACATAATCATGAATCTTTATTCGATGATTATTAAGAATATATACATTGTAATAGTCTCATTCAATAATTGTTTCTATTATCGTGACTAAATTTTTGAAACAATTTATTTTTTCAAAGAAAAGAAAGAATCTCTTCTCTGTCGCTCCCTCCCTCCATATATCTTGTTGGGTAAATACACGCTGTAAATATGAACTGTGTAGTACTGACAAACAGATTACAACGTAACTGGCTACAAACGATATAAATTTGAACAACTTGATGAACACCAAAATTTGATAAAAATAGTCAAGGTACGCTTGAATAGCACTGACCGGAAGACAATTATTCGCTCTGCACAAGTTGCTAGCAAACTACAGCAATCGTCTCAGCAGGATACAACGACTAACTCCGGTATAATTGCAACCTCGAACTACTCGGATCTAGCAAAACTCTTAAATACTTGCTCTCAACATAAACAAGAAAAACAACTCAAAAGAAGAGAGAATTCTTGTGGGAGGAGGAGAATACCTAATTGTGGTATGCTTGGATATCTCAAAATGAAGAAATCCGCAACTATATATAGTTGTACAAACAAGTAACATCTCACTCAAAATTAAACATATATGTAACATTTTTACATATGTTACATAGGTAACTTTAACACATGTATTTGTAACTTTAACAAAATAAAGAAACAATTTTTCATTTAAATACATAACTTCAAGTTGAATAAATAAAGAAATAAAACCACTAAAGAAATAAACATATTCACAATGTATATGTCAATAAATTTCTTTAAATTTGACTTTGTTTCGCACCTTTAAATCCAACGTATCTCACTCCCACGCATCAAATATTAAATGCTAGATGACAAAAGATGTCCAAATAAAAAAGAAAGTATTTTCCCTCCGATTACGTGGATATGTCCTTGAGAACAAGTTTTGAAAGTTTGTTTGAATGCTCAGTTATAAATTCAGCAATAAAACATGGAAGATTTATTCTTTTCCCTACGACACGTGAGGGGGATTAGGAGGTTGAACTGACCAGTTGATCAATCCTCTCTTCTTACTCAATTGAGCTAAAATGAAGGAAACTTGATGAAAATGAACATTTAAAAAAAATCAAAATGAATCGATACATGAACCAAAACAATATTTTAACCTTAAATTTATCAACAAAACATAAAAAAGACTAAGTCGTTAAAAAACCAATGAACTAAAAAGGATTCGTGAAAAGAATAAGAGGATGTTATAGGGAAATAAGCGAGATCCACCTAAGTGATAGGAGACTGGAAGAAAGCCAAGAAATGGGCACTAACCAAGAAAGGGGGCAGCACCTGGCGACCCGAGCTGGCCCCGACCGACCAGGCGACCTCCTCGGCAC
>NW_019104510.1:785918-827346 GCF_001995035.1 Momordica charantia
CTGAAAGGAGGTATGCCGCCTCCGAGAAAGAGATGTTAGCAGTAGTCCACTGCTTGAGGGCCTGGAGGCAATATCTCCTAGGGGCCAAGTTCGTTGTCAAGACCGACAACAGCTCAGTCTGTCACTTCTTCAACCAACCGAAGTTGTCGTCCAAGCAAGCTAGGTGGCAAAAGTACCTTGCCGAGTTCGATTTTCAGTTCGAACATAAGCCCGGTCGAGAAAATCAGGCGGCAGATGCCCTTAGTAGAAAGAGCGAACATGCGACCCTGTGCATGTTAGCTCACCTAAAAGCGAGCAAGCTCACTGCATCCATTCGTGAAGCCATCCGAGAGAACTTATGGAATGAGCAGCTGCCCAAGCGATAATTCAGTTGGCCAACGAAGGGAAGACTAGACAGTTTTGGGTGGAGAATGACCTCCTCTTCACCAAAGGTAACCGTTTGTATGTTCCCGTTCTGGGAACTTAAGGAAGCTCCTACTTGGAGAATGTCACGACACGATGTGGGCAGGCCATGATGGATGGCAGAGAACTTACGCCCTGTTAAAGAAAGGCTACTACTGGCCGAACTTGAGAGACGACGTGATGCAGTATACCAAAACGTGTCTCATCTGCCAACAAGACAAGGTCGAGCGAAACAAAATTGTAGGTTTACTGGAACCCCTGCCAATCCCATCACGACCGTGGGAGAGTGTGTCTCTCGACTTCATCACCCACCTACCTAAAGTCGGAGAGAGAGAAGCGATCCTCGTGATAGTTGACCGGTTCTCTAAGTATGCTACCTTTATTCCAACTCCAAAGATGTGTTCGGCCGAACTGACTGCACAGTTATTTTTCAGGAATGTTGTGAAACTATGGGGTGTTCTTGGTAGCATCGTGAGCGACAGAGACGGACGCTTCACCGGGACATTCTGGACAGAACTTTTCTGTCTATTGGGATCCAATCTCAACATCTCTTCGAGTTATCACCCACAGACAGACGGACAGACAGAACGCTTCAACAGTATGCTAGAAGAGTACCTCCGCCACTTTATTGATGCTCGGCAAAAGAACTGGATCCAGATGCTCGATGTAGCCCAATTCTGTTTCAATTGCCATAAAAGCACCACCACGGGAAGAACCCCTTTCGAAATCGTGTGCGGGCGGTAACCTGTGCTACCTTATGTTGTCGACCATCCTTATGTGGGCAAGAGCTCTCAAGCCTACAATTTCACCAAGGAATGGCGTCAATCCACCGAAGTGGCCCGAGCATACCTCGAGAAGGCGTCTAAACACATGAAAAAATGGGTAGACAAAAAGCGAAGACCATTAGAATTCCAGGCAGGAGATCAAGTCCTTGTGAAGCTGAGACCTGAACAACTTCGTTTCCGAGGTAACAAAGACCAACGCCTTGTGCGAAAATATGAAGGACCCGTCAACGTCCTTTCAAAGGTGGGCAAGACATCCTATAGGGTTAAACTACCCCCGTGGATGAAAGTCCATCCAGTAATCCATGTGACCAACTTGAAGTCTTACCACCCCGACACTGTCGACCCTACACGAAACGAAGTAACCCGTCCGGCAGTCACGTTGACAAACAAGGTTGACAAGGAAGTTGAGTTAATCCTCGCCGAAAGAACACGCCGAGTAATAAGACCACGAAGGGACGTACAGGAATTCCTAGTCAAGTGGAAAGGGCTCCCAGATGAAGAGATAAGTTGGGAGCGTACTGAAAACCTGAAGACAGCTGCAGCAACAATTGAAGAGTTCGAGCAGCGACAGCTGACGGGGACGTCAACCATTTAAGTGGGGGAGAATGTCATGGTCATGCTTGTCCAGGGCCTGTTGCCCGTGGCCGCATGCCCATAACAACCTCTTTCCACATACTTTCATGTCATGTATTTAGTTTTACTTGTTATTTAGTTTTCCTTGTACTTTTGGTGGCGAGTGACTCCTCGCCACTTTGCATGTTCACGCCTGCCAAAGACAAAATGCTTTATAATCTACCTTAGGGGGGTACACCTAGTCATCCTCCCTACATTGCGTTGTATTCTTCTCTTGCCGCTAATCTATACTCTTGCATTCAAGCTTACAACAACTTCCAAAATGCTTACAAACGTTTTCCAAAACCTTTTTTTCTAACCTCGTTTTCCAAAACCGTTTTCTCGAGAACGGGGGTGGAGGTTGCGACATATAGCCTTTGTGCCACCAGCTATTCGTTTCCGCATTGGCTGACTTGCTAGAGGGTGAAAGCAAATGTCGCACAATCGCTTCCTGAGTCCCGTTAAAGTGCGATTGTGACACCCTTGACCCAAGCTGGGAGGGACCGTTCGAGGTTAAGGGCATAGTCAGACCAGGAACGTGCATGTTGGCCGATCTGGTAGGAAACATACTTGCGCATCCATGGAACGCAGAACACTTAAAGCGCTATTACCCTTGAAATGTCAAAAAGTCCTAAAATGGACTTGTAAAAATTTTCAAGGGGAGGGAACTTTAATAAATGGGGGAGTTATTTAATTTCATGACTCCGAGTTTGATCAGAAATTAAATGGGGATCAAAGACTCCCATAAAAATTAAACCTGGCAAAGTAATTATCGACAAGGTAAAATTCATAAAATTCAAACCTCTAAGCCTACGGGTTCGAGGTGCGATGTCAAAATTACTTATGAACTTAAAAATTCAATCCTTTGAACATCTAAGTTAAAGGTGCGATGTGGAAAGTTCAATTGTTCAATGTTATCCCTTGGACTTCCGAGTTCGAGGAGAAATGCTAAATTCAATAAAGGAAACTCTCAAATTCAAACCTTAAGTAAAAGGTGCGATGTGACAAAGTTCCTTCCAAACTCAATCCTTTAAACTTATGAGTTAGAGGTGCGAGATGAAATTATTTATATGTGATCAATTCTACAAAAGTAAGTTCAAAAGCTAAAGGAAAAAGTAAGAGAATAATAGAACGCGATGAACGAGAGTTGGAGAAGTGAAAATTTCATTATAAAAAGACAGAGCCAAGGCTTGTGTACCTTGAAGCTCTGCCCAAAAACTTGTACAAAAAATACAAAGGTTCGAAGGCATTCCAGAAAAGGAAGAGAGAAGAAGCATCAACTACTCCCGAGGTGAGAGGACAACTCACCCTGAGAACCCAGAAGGTTAACCTCCTGGGATCCGCCCTGCTGCGAAGGGGACCTCCTCTTGAGTAGTGCCGACCTCGACCTGCTCCTTACTAGGAGCATCTTCTTCTTCCAGATCGGAGTAGTCAGAGTCTAGCTCTCTGACGTACTTCTCCACCAAAGATTCGGGCCTGGAGTGCTATTAGGCTCAGAGGCCCATTTTTCAGCATACTTCTTCTTCAGATCGCTGAAGTCAATCTGAAGATGAGGCATGTCGGCAGCAATGCCCTTCATCAAAAATTTGAAGCATGCGTCGCTGAAGTCCTTGGCAAACCCATCAAAGTCTAGGTGTTGCCTGAATGCTGCTTCCCTCTAGAGGGTTGTCAGCTCTTTCCCCTAGAATTCTAAGAATGATGTCATCCAGAATACTAAACCCCCTACGGAGGGGTCCAATATAGTGCTGAGGCATTTTCGAAGGGTATTCCAAACCCTGGCTCGAGGTGGAAGTGTCGCTATCTTCCCCATCATCAGAAAACCTAAAATTCTCTACCTCTTCCAGCTCGGACTCTAACCTACGAGCTAAATCCTCCCCAGAGTCACTTGGCTGAGGGGGCGAACTACTTATAGTCCGACCTGCGCTACCTAGACTATCACTACTCGAGGGGGAAGACATGAAAACCACCATATTCGAAATAAAGGTTAAAACGAGAATGGCTGACCTATAGAGGGTTCGAGATGATTTCAGATCGAACTCCAAAAATTCAGGAAGCGTAAGGTTGGACCTGAAGTCTCGGAACTATTTATAGCTAACGGGAAAAGTCTCTACGCCGTACACGTGTAATGAACGAGTGGCTGGGATCATCTCGAAATTCGTAACGTCGGAATACTCGAGTGCTCCGACAGCCTGGCAGATCGAAACATCTTCCACTTCCACAACGGTTATATTTATTCTACGAATCAGAAGTCGCCACGTGTCCTAACTTGAATCAGGTAACTTATCTGTCAGATCGAGATCGAACCTGACAGAGAAGGGGCCAATGTTTGGGGATAAAAATATCGTGGACACGTGGAAGACGCTTAGTGGTGCTTAGAAATAAAATAGCATTCCAGGTCCACCTCGAATCTGTCGAGGAGACCAGATTTGTCCGTAAAAAGGGCTAAGTTTAAAAAGTCGTGGTTCGACCTGGACGGGTTCGATCTGTTCAAACCCGACAGGTTCGACATGAAAAAAGACAAAGGTAACCGCCGGTCGTGAGTACTATCAGACCCACCACCTATAAATAGAGGGCCTCATTTCACACTCAGGTATCGAATCTCACCTCGAACTGAATATTGAGTCCGACTTATACTGACTTGATCGTTGGAGAGTTTGCCCTCTTGTGCAGGTACACTCCACGGTTCAGGCCGCGCCAAAGACCGGGTTCGAGCTGGGTTCGTAAACATCGTTGTACAATTCTCTACATAAACAAGTGGGTTGAACCATGCTATTATAATTTGCAGTAACATGATTGGATGCCCCACTGTCTACATACCAATTAGGATCTATAAGAGTTTCTGGGCTGGCCAAGAAAGGATTTGAGTTCTGAAAAGCAATAAAGGCATATTGCATAGGTTGGTTACGAGCTGCCTCATCCATAGACCCATTCAAATTCTTGTTCTGACTTTGTGCTTGGTTCCCATATCCTTTATCGAATCGATGATAGCAAGCTAGTGCTGAATGTCCAATTTTTCCACATACTTGACATATTGGACGGTTATTGTTGTTATATCGACCTCGGCCTCTATTTCTACCTTCACTCCCACGTGGACCATTGTGGATTGGAGCCTATTTTGACGATGATTTCCTCCATTTACATTCCTGTTGTTGTTGACCATATTCAGAGAGACAGGACACTGTATTTTTTTGAGAATTTTGAAACTCTAACCTCTTTTCAAATATCAACAACTCTGACTGTGCCTCTGACCACGTAATTCCCTTTCTCCCTTGGATCACAGCCACGACTGGGTTATACTCTTCATCAAGTCCTAATAAAACTTGTGAGATCAACGTTCGTGTGAGCACTGAACTCCCAGCTTGACCCAAGTTATCTGCATGAGATTTCATAATACGTAAATAGTCAGCCACCTTTAAGGAACTCTTTCGAGTTTGTTGAAACACTTGCCGAAGATAATCTTTTTCAGCTTGTGACTGTACTCCAAACAGCTCTTGCACAGCAGCCCACAGATCTTGAGCCTTGTCATGACCCATTAACTGAGTTGCAACCTCTGGGATCATAGAGTTATATAACCACCCTAAAAGAAGCTGGTCAACAGTCGCCCACCTTTCATATTTGGGATTCACCACGGCTGTAGCAGGAACCACAGAGCTTGACAAAGTTCCTTCAGTAGTGTTGGAGTCACCTGGAGTGGGCGTTGCTTCGATAAACTTGGGAGGACAAATCTCCTCACCATAAAGATAACCCTCAAGTTTATAACTCTTGAGGATGGGTAATGCTAGGTTCTTCCACAACAAATAGTTTCCTCGGTCTAATTTAATGGCTGTAACCTGGTTGAGTAGCTGGTTCAAAGATGGAGTGTTGAAGGTAGGGTTTGCCGAATTCATAGAAGAGGTATTAGAGGAGAAGACGTTGGTCATAATGCAGGTTCTGATACCAAGTAAAATTTGTTACACATTAGGAGGAGTAGGCTGCTATTTCATTAATTGAATAAACAGAGGTGAACAGTGTTTTGCTTTTATACGGCAGAGGTACCCTGACATTAGGGTTTTGCACAAAATAGGAAAAGATAAAGAATAAAGAATTAACAAATTTGTAACTAATTTATACACACGCTTCAATCCTATTGGTTGGCCAAAATACTTTTTCCATGTGTTGATACGTCATATCTTGTCTGGCGGGTGCAATTTGAATTTTCCTCTTCACATGGCAAATCTTCACGTGACAAATAGTGGGTTTGGTTAATTACCTTAACATCTTAATCATGTGCTAATTACCTAATTACCCCCTTAGCTTAGCTCGCCTCACGTTGGCAACAACAACTTTATGGTTATTACAATTATACCGATAAGTTTATAAAATTGGTACACTTTAATTAACTATAATTCAACAAATACATTCAGAACTAATTAATGTTAGAAAAATATACATTAACTATCTCCGTATTATTATTATTATTAAAAAAAAAAAGGAGAAAACCTACCTCCATATTAAGTTAATATATACATTTTGAAAAATATACTTAAAAAAAATACTTCTGTATTACAGAGTTGGTCAACAACACGCAACTCTAATTTAATTTGTCTTAAATTTAAAAAGTTAAATAAAAGAAAAAAGATTAAGGCTATGAAGAAGGTTTATTTCTGATTTGTCCTCTAAATTTTTAGAATTTAAAAATTATATAGATAAATATATCAATTGTAGAGATTAGGAATCAGAAGAGGATAATAGATGTCCAATGTATCCACTAAATATGCTCGAATTAATATTATAACATTGTTAATATTTAAATTAAATTGTAATAATTTTATAAATTTATCGATTAGTATAATTGTAACAATCTTATAGTTATTTTTGATGTCAACTTAAGCTTAACTCAGCTGTAATTAACATCTTTCTTAGAGAAGTCATGAGTTCAAATCCTTCATCTAAGTTAGACCACATAGCCGTTAGCTTAGAAGTTACGATTTAGAGTTTAACTAGAACACCTCTTATATTTCAACGATTTTTTGAAGTTACAGTTGAGTGATGGGGTTTAAATTATTTATTGTAATGATTTCATAAATTTAAGAATGTAGGGGCGTAAATAGAAACTTAGAGTGGGGTTGTAACTAACTTTACAATTGGTTGGCGAGATCCAACCATTCACATTTGAGATGGTACGCATTTTTCTTATGTTTCCTTTTTAATTTTGATATTGTAAGTGTGGAAACTCTATGAAGGTTTGACTTCCCTTACCTAATTAATATCATTAAATTATTTTTTAATTAATGTTAATTAGAAATGCATTTAGGTCTCGTTTACTTATAAGAAACGCATCTAAAATAATGAAATATAATTCGTTGTTAAAGAAAACTTTTGCCCATGACAGTGGTGTGACTTTTAAATGACAATACTATGCTGGTTAAATATCCGAATTCTGTTTGTCGTTTTTAGATTCACTAAATCCACGATTCAATGAATATGTATGTTGCATTTTTTTTTCTTTTTGAAAATTGTTTCCAAATCCAAATAGTGATTCTTCGATTTTGAATTTGAAACTTTAAAATGCAGAACTACGTAACAAAAATATATAAAAACTTTGGTAAATATATTATTTAAGGTTACAAACTCATTTCATTTTTTTAAATTAAAACATGTAAAATATAATATTATATATAAATTATATAATATTGTTAAAGATAATACTACAAAATTCATAACAAAATGTTAATTATTAATTAACTAATGATTTTAGATTGAATTAAATATTTAGTTGGTAACTATATAGATACACATTGAACCATTTTTTAAATTGATATTCAATTTCCAAATAAGTGTTGGAATGTGATAACCTTGATTTCAAGGATAAAATGGTATCTAGCTCATGTGATTTCGAGGCTTAGTTATGTAAATAGTGTCTATATTGTGCCTAGTTAAAGTTATGAATATTAATTTAGCACACATTTCATTCCTGCGTAACTTAAAAAAAATAGTAGCTTTTGTTGCATTTTCGAAGTAAATACTCTATTTTTCAACAGAAACATGGCTGATTCTGGATTTGTAAAGAGTGCAAACAAAAGTTAGGAAAAAGTGGTGATTCATGATATGAGACATTTTGGATGAAGTCAAAAGTAGAGTAGGATTATGTCCAAAACGGACAATATCAGTGGTTGAATAAGTCAAACCCTTTGTAATCTACCTGTCAAATCCCTAAAAAATCCCAACTATCTAACCATTCATGGAAGCCCTATAAATATAGCATGGGTTGGGAGCTTCCATTATTTCCTTTTACTTTAACTTTAGAATGTACGAGTGAGTGTTGTGAACTTCTTTGAGAGATTGAGATTTGTGTGAACTTTGAACTTTGCGAGTTCTTACTCCCCTCAGTTCGAAAAAGAAATGGTTAGGCTAGATTTTGTCGAATTCTTATATTTCTCCCTTGAGATGTATTAATTCCAACTTGTTATTTGTGTACTTACGTCTCGTGAAACTTTTCTTGCTTTTAGAATTCTGTTTCTTCATCTTTTATTGGTTTATTTCTTTTAAATATGAATTAAATTATCATTTTAGCCTTTCTGTGTATGCCTTAACCAATTTAGAAAAACAACTACATAACTATCGAGGAAGTAGAGCGTCAGCGTTACATTGTTTAACTTAACTGATTGCACTCTTAAATTGATTCTTGGATATGGCCACTTAAGTAATGAAACTAGTTTTAGCCCAATACTCAAATTGTTGGGGAAAAACGGATTTTGTTTAGTTAAAATGAGAAGTAGAATTAGAAAGGGTAAAATGGATTTTGTTTAGTTAATATGAGAAGTAGCGTTAGAAATAAAGTACTAAAACAAGACCTTAAACATAAGACCTCTTACTCATTAAACAAAGGTTGGTTGATTATTTTACTTAGGATTCCAATTGTTCATTGCATTGGTTGATTATTTTACTTAGGATTCCAATTGTTCATACACATATGCAATGGTTAGCCTAATCTTCTAAACAACTAAAAGTAGTTTGGAATACGAGTTGAACTAGGTTTGCATGATGCGGCGTAAGAATGTCAAGCACTTGCTCTGGTTGAATTTGAATTTTTTAAGGCTAGGTAGTAGCAAAATGGTTGCTCTTTTGCACTGGAGTGTCCATATTTTCTTGATCCTACTGTGTTTCTTGAAGTGATGTACCCTTCATATGGCAGTAAAAACATTCAACCTCACCGCTCCCACTCCTCTAGTTATATCCCTGTTGTTTCCCACATCTCATCTTCCCTTTGCATTTACTCTATGCTATCAATGTTGACTCTTAAATGGTTCTCACCATTAGGAGTGGATGCAAAATTCTTCCACTTCCTTTCTTGCGAATCTTCTCAGTAATTGGAGTGTCACAGATATCTGAAAATTTCAGACTCTTGTCTCCCAACGAATTCGACACTGTCGTCTTCATCGTTTTCCAACTATCCGACAAAGAAGACAACAACTTTATGGCCTTCATCTCCTCTGAAAAAGTGATCTCCATCGACTCCAACTAGTTCATCAGTTGAGTGACCTCATTGATGTGGGAGTTCATTGATGTGTCTTCCTCTATGTGAATGTTAAAATATCTCGTGATTAGATAACCTTGCTATTGGTAGAAGGTTTTTCATATCTGTTGTCAGCGCCTTCATCAATCCCATTGCTATTTTCTGATTCGCCACGAGACTTGTCACATTCATTGACAAGCACAACCTGATGATCGTTACGGCCTGTTCATCCATCAACGCCAATTCCTTGTCTATCATCCCAGCCTATCGTTCCTTCAAGGTTTTGTGTATCTTCTTGTATGTAAGAAGATTTGTCACTTGCATTTTCCAAAACCTAAAATTTTCCCCATCAAATCTCAAAACCCCCTCGAAGTAATGATGTGACTTTTCACTTAATCTCATGATGCTGCAACGTTACAGCTCTAATACCACTTGGGAAAATTTACTTACCGATAATATTTTCCCCTTCCACATTTCGTCAGTGAAAAACACAATCGTCAGTGACAATGGATTCTACTATGATATTAGGATAAATACAATGAGTCTCATAAATGCTTAAAGTTCTCCCTAGATGCCACAACAATGACCACCTAGCTAAGCACTACGACAATAGCTATTAGGAGTACATAATGAAAAACCTCACTAACACGGGTTGTGGAGAATGCTCTACAAGCCCACATTCTTATTTTTCTTCTCCGCCAAATAACACCATTACGGCCACTCACATATGTGTGCAACCACACAATGCCACAAAAACACTTCACAGCCAAGTATCAAATTGAGGTGAGCCGCTAGTAACAAAAAAAAAATTATTATAAAACAAAACCTAAAGACAAAAGAGGTAAATTGGACTTTAATGTGTATTTAGGCCCATTTCATTCTTTTTATTTAGTATTTGTTTGGGCTCCACTCGTTTTCCCAACTTCAGGTATTGGTAGAGGTAAGCGGTGAAACCGAACATGGCACTTACGTTGTACATACGTTGGACTTGCCCAAAAAATGCGCATCAACAAATCTAGTGGTTGGTTTTGGATGTTTTAATTTGCATTTTGAATTGGGCAGAGATATCTTTAATTTTAAGGACAATTGTAGTAATGACTAAAATTAATATCGCATCTTAAAAAATGTCCAAACCTATACAATATCGTAATAATTGCTAATTAATTTTTTCCATTAAATTCTAAAATATTTTGTAGACAAATAGAGCCTTGTAACCAATTAAGTATATACGCATAATTTTAGAGATTTAGGATTTTTAACTAATAGCAAAAACAACGAGTCTTCGTTTTATGGAATCAATTATATCTAATCAAATGAATGAAATTTAAATAATTAACTTAAATCTAATTTAAAATTAATAAGCAATTGAGAGTTGAGAAAAAAATATTAAAAATGTGTTGGGGTAGATTTTGAAATTTACCCCTCTAAAATTCCAAAATAAGGGAATAAATAAGATTATTACTAGGTAAATGATAAAATTTTTTACTTGAGTTAGAGAAGTTAGGGTTTTAGGAGTCTCTACCTTTTGGTCTCACCCAACTTCATGCGCCCCACAGCCATCGTCTTTCTCACGAATCAGATCTGCAAGCCACCATCCCGCCACTCACCTTCAAGGCTACCACCCCGTTTAAAAAGATATTTTCGGTTTTCCTATATTTTAGGGTATTTAAAAAAATACAAGTGTGGGACCGACATGTGTCTTTTGTTTATAACTCGATCTGAGAAGTATATATCTACAACTGCAACAACTTACTATATTACTAGTATAACAGGACTTTCAAAGGAATCGTGCAAAATCAACTTAGAAAGTGAAAAAGATGCATAAGAAAAATAACTCATGGGGAGGAACAATAACGCAGGGTTTGAACACAAAACCTCCCGCTCTAATACCATCTAAAGAATGAACAAACCACCACTCAACCCAAAAGTTTAAGCTAATGGATTGGGTAAATTTAATTCATTTATTGGATATCTAATAAATAGTGACTCAAACCAAATATATTATTAAGATTTTAATTTTATTTTGATTGGTGTCGGACTTGATATCTCAAAATATTATATTTGAGTCAATCTATTTATGGTAGTTGGTTCTTGTTGTGAAAGCATCCTATTACCTTTGCAAAAAGGAAAAAGGAAAAAATAATAATATTCTTATTGCATTTAAAATAAATCTTAGGTCAATGGTTCCAGACTTAATTACTGAAATTAATACATGTAACTTACAGAGGGTATTTATATAATATTTATATTTTGAATGAGCAAGAAAAATATAAAGAAAAATTTACTTAGCAAAGTAACAAAAAAATTAAAAAAAAATAAGAGTATTATTATAATCAAAGAAACAAAGCGTCTTAGTTATAATACACTTTCATTATAATTATATAAAAATAATAATAATACACTTTCATTGTATGAGAGAGAGATTATTATAAATTATTCGGTGATGTATAATAAAAGAATAAAGAACTGTTAGATTTTGGCCAACTTTTCATCCCATCAGTCCATCTCATCCAAACTCCTGATGACAATATTCGAAGCCTTTGTGACAACTTCTGATAAGGTCCTAAGAAAAACCAATGAAATAAATTTAGAGGAAAAAGAAACTTTGCCATAAGTATATAAAAAAAAAAAAAAAACAAACAAACAAACTCTACGATTTTATTTTTTTTAGTTTAACAGTCTGTAGAGATAGAATTCGAACATCTAACTTTTTAATCAACTATGTTAATCAGTCGAGTTATGTCTCGACTGGCAAAAAAACCTACTAATTCATTCTTTGATAGAAGAAGAGTTCTTTTTATCAATATCTTTTATTATTTTAGTGGAGTTTGTATTATTGTTAAATTATATCTTTTAAACTTTTAAAATTTTGTTTTTGTATGTGGTGTATTAAATTTTTAAATCAAATCCTTGGGGTCACTAGCATATTTTTGGTGGGATTTATTAATAATGTTTTACTCATGAATTGATGGGGGGTATAGTTCTAGAAAATAACACTGATTAATTATACATAGAAAATTAACTACGTTTTAATATTGGAAAATCTTAATATATAATAAGCTGCTAGCTTTTTTCCATGGTAAAGATTTGATTAGAAACTTTTAATACATATATAGAAAATAGTATTAATTATTTTTAAAAGTTAAAAGTGTAACTGATCAAAAAAATGACATGAATATTATGAATAAAAATAGATATTTAGGCTCTATTTCTTTTTTCTTTTTTTTTTTTTTCATTTCCTTACTCTTTTGAGGAATCAAATTTGAGTCCCACAAATTGTTTAGCTTCTTCGAGAGCCCAATTGAATCGCCTTAGCTCGTCTGATGCATATTCGTTTGTATCCTCTATGCGAAGTTGAGATGGCTTGACATCACAAAAGATAGGAATTACCTGTTTAAGAATAATCAAAAAGAAAATTTAAATCAAATATTTATTATAATCTCATTAATTTTTTTGTTTGTTTTCTCTTGGTTACTAGTCTAATATAAGTATTTGATAACTCTTGTTGTTTCTTATTTTTCACTTTTAATAACGGGTTACAAACTTGTATATAATTTTTTTGAAAACAACCAAATCAAATTTTTTGTTTCTTTGTTTTTCATGTCTATTTTTTTTGGTCCAAAAATATATTAAGAAAAACATCATTTTACTATTATTCTTGACTTGTAAAATCTATGATAAATATCAAAAAATAAAAATAACATAAAAATGTAAATTATTTTAATTATAAAACTTTTACTTTTTTAATTTATAATTTTAAGAAACAATAAATAGTTACTAAACAAGTTTTTGTTTCTTTTTTTTTATGAAAAAGAATAAATAAGAAACAAAAAATAGTTACCAAACATAATTTTATTTTTATTTATTAAAAAAGTGAAAAATAAATGGAAAAAAGAACAAGAAGTTACCAACAGCCTTATAAAGATTTCTATTGACAAATATTTTTTTTTTTTTTCATTTTTCATCTTATAACAATTACAAGTGTTAGAATAATCTTAAAATTCAATGAGATAATTATAAATTAAATTACAATACTTTGAAGATAAATTTTCTATTATTAAAGTTTGTAAAGTCTGGAAATATTATTCTTTTTTTTCCAAAGCTGCAAATACTATTCTATTAAAACAAATCTGGTATACATTATTTATTTATATTGTATCATGTGTTTCTAGGAAAACCTTAGGTTCATTTAATGACGTTTTTTTTTTCCTCAAAAGTCTTATATAATACTAACATTTTTCTTTGATTTATAATCTACTTTCAAAAGTGTTATTGAAATTCTAGGAAATTAAAAAATAGTTTTCAAAATTGGACTAAGACTTGAAAAGTATTTTTAATAAAAATAATAAAAACCCTAATCACTAATAAATGGATGGTAAAAACCCATAATCTACGGTATGATCGGTAGATTTCTCAGTCCACAATGATGTCTATAACTATTTTCAAAATAAAGGTTTAAGATTTGCAAATTTTGAGAACTCAAAAAAAAATTTGTAGCTTTTTTTAATCTATTTTCTTAAATATTTAAAAATTTGCTAAAGTTTAACAATATTTTTTTAAAAATAAAATACGTAGGAAAAGGATAGGTATAAATATCTTCTATAAAAAAAATGATAGGTATAAAATAGGTGACATATGTGCCTTCCTTACGGGGTCATTCACATAAATACCCTCTTATTTATAAAGTAATATTGTAAAACAAAGAAAATAAAATAATTAACAAATATTTAATTTTCAAAATTTCTGAATTAAATCATTATTAAATGCCCTAAGACCCCTAATTAAAAAAAAAGAAATTTAAGTGAGTTGATTAAGATATTAATTTCTTCGATATTTCCATCAACATCTTGTAAAAGAACAACAAAATATAAAAATAATCATCGAAATATTACCAATATAGACATAATATTAATATTAATAATCTTTAATTTATTTAAAAATAATAAATATTTTTTATGAATTTTTTAGAAAAATTTCATTCACAGATCGATATTTTCATAAATTTGATATAAACATTTAAAACTTTTCAGAAAATGAGGACGTGCGATTATGTGAATAAGCAAAAAGAAAAGGAATTCCAATAAAATCCATAGCCACACCTTCTTCTTAGACTCCATGATCATAGCCAACTCATGTAGGCAAAAGTAAGACTCGCAATAACGAGGCGAAAACACAGCCACACCAACTTTACACTGCCAAATCGCCCCATGAATTTCATCAAACAACTTCTCTCCAGGCTTCAGGTTCCTACCCATTAGGAAAAAAAAATAATTATAGACTAAAATAAAACATAAACTTTAAAAGTTTAGAGACTAAAATAGAATATAACGTAATGATCTGCCTGTAATCGAGGAAGGGGCGGAGGTTGAAGCGGAGAAGCCTGTCGTAGAGCAGGGCGGCGAGAGTCTTCTTCGTGTCGACGCCTCTGTGGTTAATGAATACATCGCATGGCTTTATGATCCTTTGGTCTGCGAGCGACATCTTACCCAGCTGAGCTAGAAACTGGCTTGGCGTTATCTTCTGCACAGCGCCCCCCACACGATTCATCGGTTTCGGTTTCGGTTTCGGTTTCGGTTTTGAATTTGGTGGAGAAGATTTGAGAATGGGTTTATATAAAATTGGGGGCTGAATAAGACACAACAGAAATGAGAATTAAAGTGGTTTGAGAAGACGACGTTTGAAAATCAAACCGAGTATACTGGGGTTGAATTGACAGGAATTCTTTTATTTTATTTTTTAAAGCGGCGAAGAAAGTAAAATGAACCTTTGACCACGTAGCGGGGCAATGTTTATAATGTGGGCTTCAAAATATATATTTATTTGAACCTACTTCGTATCAAGACTCTTTCCCTGGGAAAATTCCTGCAACCGAGGCTGTGATTCAATTACAAATTAACATTATATATTTTCCTTATCAGAAAATAAAGTATGGAAATAATCTATATCCCTTGTCTATATGTTCATGTTGATTTTTTTATTGGGTGATTTCTTAATATTTATTAATGTTGAATGAATGCAACTTACTTTTTGAAATGGTTATGGTTGTCACAGAGAATTAATTTTTTATCATGCATTAAATAACTATTGTGGCCGGAAGAAAGGGGTGTGTTGAGGATGCAAACAAAGTTCTACCCAGTTGATCGGAGAAGAGATCTATGGTATATGAGTAAAGTAGTGTTATCTTTATCGATACGAGGCTTTTTTATTAGAAATACGTTGAGTCTCTGTTAACGGATGCTTGACCAAATTTAAATTTATTTCGCGGAAGAAAATCTCTTAATCCAAACCAATTCATGTACACCTCTATTTATAATGCAATTTCTTGGGAATATGGGGCATAAGTGAGAAGGACCTTCGTTAATTACCTGTTTAGGATAGCCATTACTCATGTGCACTTCACATGTTTATGAATTTTATATCATATTGTACTTATGTTCTTTTTGAGGTCCCTTTGTGAAAAAAAAACGAAAAAAAATTATGAGTTCGAATTCTCACCTCTTCATGCTGTACTGACAAAATACAAAAATAACCTTCCCCTTACCATTCCTAAGATAGATCATATATAGATCAAGGAAGGGAAAATCCCTCTTTGGTTCCTTTATGTAGTCAAATAGTTGAATAATGATTTTTGGTATTGTCAAAAAGTTGAATCATGAAAATAGATGGTTGGTGAGTGCCTAACTTTGATCAGGTTCATATTGGAACAACGGGTTCAAAGGTTTAAGCAATCGGTTAGGATTCCTTGGCGCTTGCATCGTTACACTTCCATAAATGGTAAGACCTGTTGTTATCGCTCCAAACTTTCAATTTGAGTAATTTTCCCACCAAATCTATAAAGTTGTTACTTAAATTTTGTTGTTATATAATTCCATTGGCAAATTGAAAAAAAAAATAGCATAAATCACTACACAACCTTAAACGTTTGGTTACAATTTAATCCACAAATTATATAAAAAATAAGTGTTACAATTAAACCCAAAATTTTGAATTCAAGAAAATTTTCAAGCTAACATGATCTTAACCAAGAAGTTAGAATTAGATAGGAGTATGCTGTTATGTTGCACTCCAAGAAGTTAGAATTAGCATCATCTTCAAAAATGTATCTTTTCATATGAAAAGAAAAAAATGAAGAATGTGTCACCATATATTTAATTAAATATAAAATTACAATAACTCATTACTTTACTCCTATTATTATATTTTATACTTTTAAATTGTTAAAAATCTCGCATTCACAAGATAGAGACTCAACACAATAAAAGTTTATAAAATAAATAGACTACTTCTCTTATTATTAATTGGTTTTAAAATGGAACTTTAAAAATATTGACGCGATCATATTCCAACCCCACAAATTCAAATAAACATATGGATATAAATGGTAGAAATTATCTCTTAAAACTTGCGTAATCCTGGTAAAATTGTTAATAGGATCATTTGCTTAAACTAAAATTTCAATAATGCAACTTCTAATTTTTTTTCTTTCTTTCTTCTTAAATTTTTTATTTTTTATTTTTTTTACAAAAACAATTAAGTAAACAATTAATTTTTATTTTCTAAAATTGCTAAAATAAAAAAATATTTATAGTGAAAATAATTCTTAAAAAAATACTCCAAATACACAATCATACAAAAATCAAAATTATATTCTTCTTTTAAAAAGTTTTATCATAGTGTCTACTCTAGTGCAAAAACCTAAAACATGAACCAACATGAGTTTTACTCTTTTTTTTTTCTTTTAAGAATTTACCTAACAATTAAAAGGTATTAGAAATTTAGAGTTTAGCTCCATGGTAATTAACAACTATTTTTGATTGATAGGTGGTGAGAACTCACCTTCAGGTACTAAAAATAATAATAATAAGGTATTAGTAATTTAGAAGGAAAGAAAATATTGTGATTCTTCCTTAAATATTTTAATTTTTTTTTTCAAATTTGTGGCCAGTTAAATTTTCTTTTCATTGTTTATTTATTCTTTTTTAAAATTTGGTCATTTCAGAGTTCACTTTTATTCATTCTAGTTTTAAAATGTTTTTGCACTTTTTGAATTCCCAATTCTCCTTTTTTTTTTCTTCCTTTGTATGGTCATATTTCGGAAAGGGATTTCTCTCTTTCTTCATTCTTTGAATTTTTTTCTTTTTGTCTTTATGTTCTCCCTCCTTTTTCCTCTTTTATTATTTTAAATTTGAACCATATTGAGTTTCTTTTTCTTTTTTCCTTTCAAACCTACCTGACTCCTTGAATAACTCCATCTCTTATATGTATAAATTATAGTTTGTCACTATGCTTTCATCTCTCAACTTTATTTCGATTCATGAACTTTAAAATTAACGGTTATAGTTAGAAGATTTTGTATCAAAAATTTATTTTGGTCTTTTATTATTTTTTAATAAATTATTTCATAGAAACACATGATATTGGCATATCTTTTGTTTATTTACTCATGAATAGATGGTTTATATAGACAAAGTATTTTAAACTTACATGCACTAGGTCAGATATTAAATATTTTTATTTATAGATTGTAAGTTCTTGTTAAGTGATCATAAAATTTGGGTGAAAAAAATTATCCTAAAATTAACGGTAAGAACTAAAAAAAAAATTTAGACAAAGTTTTGGGACTAAAAAATTATTTAAAAATTCAAAGACCAAAATGAAATAAATACAAAGTGCAATGCATACATATATGAATTAAATGGATCTCTGTTATATATTAAGAAAAATATTAAAATACAAGCTTAATTGGTTGTCTTTGGAATTTTCAGATCAATTATATCTAGGATGACAACGCTTGGACAGGTTAGGGTTGGGATATCCCCAACCCTGCCTTGTTGGGATTTTTCTCCTCATCTTCGATCACATCCTCGAAATTTTTGGGCGGGAACAAGACGGGTGGAGATTCCTCCTCGTATATTGGGGATTTTTTTAGAATATACCTATTTTCTTCTTTAAAAATGTTTTAATTTTTTTCATAGAATATAAGATAAATGAGTATAATTAAATACCATTTTGGGTTGGTGTTTTAAATCCAAAAAATCTTTAATGGTTAAAAAATTATAAAAAATTAAAATTAGGGTAAATCTTTAATTATTAAAAAATTATAAAAATTTAAAATTAGGGTTACGCAAGGAGAGAGAAAGAAATTTGAGGTTTTTAAATTTGATAAAATATTCATTAAGATTAATATGTTATTAATATTATTTAATATAATTTATTAGTATTAATAATTATTAATTATTAAATAATTAAAATATTAACGGTGTGGGCTCGGGGATGGGTATGAGACAGAGATACTCTTCTCCTTCCTTGCTGGAAACCCCATTTAAAATCAGCGATTTGACCCCATACCCGATCAAACTAAGGATTTTCCAACCTGATCGAGGTGAGTATTCGAGGGGGATCGGATCCATGGGATTTTTTTTTTTTTGTCATCCTTAGTTATATCTAATTCAATCTTTGAACTTTCTAACTTGTATTTAATAAACTTTATCCTTTTAAACATTTTTTAAAATCCAGAGATTTATTAGACACAAAATTATAATTTCAAAATTTATTAAATAAATTTTAAATTTTAGAGACTTATTAGATTCCTATAGAAAATTAAAGTTTAGGAAACTATTCATTAAAATTAAAGATCAAACTTACTTTTAGTAATCGAAACAAAAATGTATGAACCAGTCCATATTTTACCTAAAAATACAAATGACCCTAAGAAAAAGGCAACCGAATATTGTATGAAAAAGAAATCAATATGATAAGTATATTATATTATTCTCGATTTGTTTTCTAACATGGTATATTTTTAGATGAAGTGATGGATACGTTACAAGACATATCCATTAAAAAAATTTAAATAAAAAATAATTAAGTAAATTTAAATAATAAAAAAACCCCCAATTGATAGGTCAACCTCAAGGTCCTGTAGAAATTCCATTTATTCACAGCTTTTTGCTTTTCCTTTGACTAATAAATGAACGTTGGATTTCACTTTATATAGCCTATACGGGTGGGCTCCTTTGCCCCCTCCCCCAAAAAAAAAAAAAAGTTCATACACGATTTTGTTTTAAGTTTTTTGTTTTTTTTTTAATTATACCTGTTTATCCTACAATATCTTTTTTATCTTCTTTACCTTTCTTTGTAACACATTTGAATTTTTAGTTAAATTTTAAAAAAAAAATGGTTAAAAACTAGTTTTTGTGTTTTTAAAATTTGGCTTAAATTTTGGAACCGTTTTTCAAAATGCTGACAATAATATAGGGATACACGGGTGGAAGGAGTGGTTGTGAGCTGATTAATTTTAAAAAAGACAAATTGCAAAAACCACCCCTGAAGTATGGTGGTTGTTACAATTACACCTTTAAACTTAATGGTAAAAATTAAACCATTGAACTTTTATAAATGAAAAAATTAAACCCTCAAACTTTCAATAGTAAAAATTAAACCCCTAAACTTTCACATATGATAAAATTGCACCCTCTAATTCAAAAATTGTAAAATCTAAACCCTAAAATTTTAAAAATTTGTATCTATTTGACAATTTTAAAATTAAAATTTTTTTTTCTGTTCGTGGATATTCGATTTTGCAGACAAATAGTAGTTCACAAATGGAAATATGTTCCATTATTCATTAACTTGCGAGGGATTTAACAAAACAGTGGACATTATTTTCCATTTCAATTTGATTTATTAATTACCTATGCGTACAAATCTATGCCCCAAAACTTGGCGGGGCATTTGATATTTCCTGTCAATTTCAACGATAGAATTATTCATGTCTTCTTTGTAAGCTTAAACTTAAAAACTTTGAGCAATCTCTCTAATTTACACGTCCCTAAGAGCAATTTGAGCAACACTCTTTCATTATGTCTCGGCAAGTCTCGAGGAAAAAGGCTTTATAAAAATTGTCTACAAAATCGGATATCGAGGAGCAAAAAAACTTCATTGAATTCAAAATTAATGAAGATGAGTATATTTTCGGTACATAATATGGATGGAATTGTAAAAAAATACCATTTTAAAAAAAATTAGGGTTTAATTTTAATTTGGAGGGTACAATTTTATCATATGTGAAAGTTTGGGGATTTAATTTTTACTATTGAAAGTTTGGAGGTTTAATGTTTTCATTTATAAAAGTTCGACGGTTTAATTTTTACAATTGAAAGTTTAAGGGTGTAATTGTAACAACCACCATACTTCAGGGGTGGTTTTTGCAATTTACCCTTAATTAAAACTAGTTAAACTATTTAAACTAAATTTATATAATTAATAGAACAAAATACAATTTTTACTAATAATGTACTAAATTAATTAGTGGAAGTTAATTGGGATTAATTTTAAAGCTTTATACACGGTTATCATTTTACTAAATATGTATATATTGAAGTTTAGTTAAATAACATTTACTATTACTTGTTGAATTGATGATTGTGCTAAATTGTCAATTTAAAATTTAGAATGCTAATATAAAATAATTTAATTTATGTTATTTGTTATTTAATTAAGTTTTTATCAATTATTAATYAATGTTTACAATGACATAAAATGCATATTTCTAAAGTAATCATACAAAATAAACATATATATAATTTATTATCATCTTATGATCTTAATCCCAAACATATATACAACCCAAGTTATTTTTTATTCTCAGATATTTTATTCCCAAGCATCTTAATCTTAGTCTACTTTTGAAACCTTCATCTAAACAGTTTCTAATAGTTTTATTCTAATGTTATACGGTGAAGAGGTGTAGGGATAGGTTACCTTAATCTAAAAAAAGGAAATGGTCAAATTATAGTGTTTTATGTACTCTCTTCGTACTTTTTTTTTTAGAAATTACTTAATTTGACATGACCTTGTGATTGACAAATTTACATCTATGTTAGGTAATATATTTTTGACCATGTCAAAGGACAAAAAGAACTTAGGAAAAATGTCCAAAATTTCTAGGAAAATGAGAGGAGAGAGAGAGTTTAATATGGAATGAGAGAAACGTGAAGAACAATGGATAAAAGAGGGAGAAGAAAGAAAATAACAAGTTTCTTATTGAATTGTCTTTATTCAAACAAATTAATTTTTTTAACTTCTTAGTAAATTCGTAGAATTAGGGTTTAATTAGTTTTCTTGACAGAAAAGCTAATTAACAAATATTTCAGGTCAACATATGTAACTGTTACATCATATTTTTGTTTAGGTTGACCATAACAAAATTTTGCCCCATGATAATATAAATTAAAAAATGGGTTTGGTAATTTAAATTTTTAACCAGTAAAATATATTCAGGTTGGCGTATAACTAAGTCATCTTACTCCATCATAAGATACATGTATTCTATTTTCTTAAACAAAATATAAATCCTTTCATTATATAAATTCGAGCAGGTAAAACTATGAACAAATACATCCTGAAAATGATTTTATTTTTCATTCTATCATATGAATTAGAATTCACATGTATATATATATATATATATATATATATATATTGTTTGGTTTTTCATCTTTATAAAATCTTATTCAAATTATTAAAGAAACATATTTTTGAAAACTACAACTTTTCAGAAAAATTCTAAGATTTTAAAAAATATATATATAATTTAATGAAAGAAAGAAAGAAGGTTGTATTGTTTTAAAACGAATTGACTAAAAAAAACAAATTATTTTTTATGACCAACATACTTGGAGGTAAAACTAAAAGTCTATCCACCTCCATAGTTTTTCTTTTCCTTTTCTTTTTTTCTTTCTTTGAGAGTTCATGGCTGAAGTCAAATATATGAACACAAGGTTATTTTTTTGAACTCGTTTGGTAACATTTTTATCTTGTATTCTCTATTTCTTATTTATATTTCTTGTTTCTCATTTCATCTTTAAACATAAATATATTTAATAACTGTTTTTTATTTCTTATTCTTTTGTAATGAAAAAAGAAATATAAACATATGTTCTGTAACAATTTCTTGTTTCTCGACCTTTAAAATTTTAAATTTTTTTATATGAAATCTCTTAATTAAAATTTTAAATTTTTATGTTATATCTTTTTTTAATATTTATTATGCATTTTATAAGTCAAGAATGATAAAATAATATTTTTATTTGTGTTTTGAAAAAATAAATGGAAACGGAAACAATAAACAAAAAGCTTGATTTTTTTTTTTGTTTCTGCAATGTTTATACAATTTAAAGAACATTTCTTAAAAATGAGAAACAAAAAATAAAAATAGTTACAAATGTTTAAATTTCTCAAAAATTGAAAACGAGAAACAAGAAATAAGAAACATAAACATTACTAAACAACCCCTAATTGAATTATGCTTAGGCAGTGAGATATTCCTAACAACATACATTTGTGCATTTAAGATTACACACTACTACACATGCAACTGTAACATTAAAATTGAGATATTCCTTCATAAAAATTAGGAGAGAAAAAAAAAGTTGACAATGTGCATCCTTCCATGGAAAAAAGAAAGAATGTTACTCTCTTTTTCTTCAAACATAAAATTCTCACCCACTCTCATGTTAGTCACTCGGAAGGCTGACTGAATGATAATATCAAACTGTCTTAATCTTCTTCTTCTTCTTTTTTTTTTCTTATATATATAGAAAGATATAATGAGGGGTGAGTTCCAACCACTATAAAAGTACTCTGAGCTTGGTATACTAGCTCGCAGTATTTGCTTGATGAAGTCTTGTCACTCTCACCTTCTTATGAAAACAGTTGGTGAAAACAATGAGTGGAGTGGAAGTTGACCATAACTACTACATTTGATTGTTAAGGGAATACATCAAAAATAAATTCTTAAAGAGGTGACCATAATAAAATTTGAACTAATTCCCTTTAAATTCTGTTGATTTACTGAGTCCTTCTAAACCAATGAATCAACCCATAGTTAATATTCTACTTTACAGTTCCTCCACCATTCTCAATCAACACTTGGTTTTCTCTATTAAACAATTCTTTGGAACCTAATTAATTATGGCTCCATTTCATCACCATTTTATTTTTTTTCAAGTTTAAAATTTATATATGCAATTACTATTTTCACCACTGTATTTTTTTAAATCTATTTTTTAAATACATTTTAAAATTTTCCTAAAAAGTAAAACATTTTAACAATTTTAGTTAAAAATTTTGAAAAACAAATATATTAATGAAAATGAGAGGTGAGGGAAAATTTGACCATTGTTGTTTTCAAAAATAATGTAGACTTTTATCTCTTTTAAATTTATTAAACCATATTTTCATTAATAAGTTCGATCCATTCCTAAAGTATTTAAGAGTATGAAAAATAACAAATATATTGTATTACAGCTTTTGTTTTAGTTTCTTCTTTAAATTTAATTTTTTTAGTAAATAATTCTTTTAAAATTAATGTCATAAAAGGGGGAAAACACATCCTGGAAAAAAAAAAAAAAAACCCTCTACTAAACATTTCAAGTTTTATTCCATTTCTAGTATATTTATATGAATAAGGAATACCTCATTCCAAATTATTTTGTCTTTAGTTTTTTATTTTTAAAAATTATGTTAATTTCCTTACAATTTCTTTGGTATGTTTTCAATGATATTCCTTGAAGTCCTAGCCATCCAAACTATCTTTTGGGACACTTTTTTCATTTGGTTATTATTAATAAATGTCTCAATTTCCATTATTTCTCCTCGATTCCATCTCTTTAATTTAGTTTTTTCTTTTTCCCAACGACTAATTGTTCTGAACGAGGGATATGATCAGAGGGAACAACAGTGGGGCATGATAGAGCTGGTTTCAAGGTGGGGTGGTCTGTGGTAGAGGATTAAGGAGAGAGAGGCCCAGCTATATGTTGAGTTTCTATATCTTTTTTTTGTTTGCGGTAGAATGTTTTATATTTTTGTATTAATTTTTTTATTACCTTCTTGTATTAATTGTTCACAAAATATACTTTACTTCTTCATATTATTTGTTCACATTATTTATTCACCGTATTTTATATAAAAAAAATTATTTGTTCATCGTATTTGTTCCTCATATTCACCGTATTTATTCTTTTGTTTACCGTATTTGTTCTTTGGTATTCCTCTGTTCATTGTTCATCTATTTGCTCTTCTATTCACCATTCATCTATTTGTTCTAACATGTATCTTAATATTTCTATTTCTAATTACATTTTGTTTATTAATGTTTTAGTTGTCTTCTTATGATTTTCAAAAATGCTTTTCTCATTTAAATTTTGTTTTAGATTTTAATCTAATAATATTTTTCATTAGATTTGTTGGTATAATTCTCCTAAAAATTAAAAATTGGTTGGGAAAATATTTGAATTAAAAAAATATAGGTAGAATTCTAAGAATATTTGAATTATCGTATAAAAATGGTAGGTATGATTCTCCAGTAAAAAAGGGAAACAAATTAAAATCATTTTAGGAGAGGATAATTTCATACCCAAAAAATTAGTATAGGTCATCCTATTTTTACCTAGGTCATTATTCAAAACTAAAATTCTCTGACCATCTTGTGAAATTGCTACTACAAATGACTATACAAGTTACCCGTGTACATACATACATGAACTGAAATTATGTAACAAGAAAAGGCCCATTTGAGCCCACGACTTCAATATCTTAGCATTCTATCATGTAATCTTTTTGGGTCGAGGGATTGTTTTAGGGATCAGTACATTCATGGGCTATTTAAAGATCCTAATTACATAAAAAGATGAAATGTATAGAATTTACACATTTGTCATGTATCAACCCTATTTAAGAGGGTACCCATCATATAAATTACTTAAATAGTCTCTTGTATTTACAAATTAATTTTAAATTCATTTTAATATGCAAAATTAATTAATTGGAAGGTTATAATTGAGATCCCATAATTTTAGGTTAATGATACTTTCCAAAACAAATTAAAACACCAAAATATTAAAAACAAAACTCTAAATTCCCCAAAATTGAAATCATAACCTCCCAAAATATCTCCAAATCCCGTCCAAAAATCTCCCAAATTCGAAATCTAAGAATTTTTTTCGCTTCATCCATGCGACGTTTAAAACTTCAGTTTTGGAGGACACTTTCTATATTACTATATGATATATGCGTTTATATCTTGTATACAACTATAAGATATATACACATATAAGATATATACACATATACAATATATACCTATATATACGAATATAATCGGGAATACTAAGGATATGAGACATTTAGAACTTCAATTTTCTATACACATAAACAAAATATATCCCCATATATACCAATCTTAACGGAAGACTAATAATTACAAATGGTATGGAAGACCATTTCTACAGAACTATAAGATATATGTATACACATATAAGATATATTCACATATACAATATATACCTATATATACAAATATAATCAGGAATACTAATACTATGAGACGTTTAGAACTTCCATTTTCTGTACACATACATAAAATATATCCCCATATATACCTATCAATGGTAAAAACAGGACAGGAGACGAGGAACGCGCTGAACGGCGTCGGAAAGTTTATTCGGCGATAGAAATTGAAGGAATAAATACCTCGTTGATGGAAGCACGCTGCACTACATCGGAAACGTGGAACGAGGTTGACGGAAAGTCTATTCGGCGACAGAAAGAAGAATGAAAAAATCGATCGTTGATAGAAGCTCTGAAGAAGTACACAGACGGTATGCACTTCAATGTTGTCGACGTTTATGAAGGTATGCACGAAAAAAAGGAAGATGCCGGGAAAAAAAATCAAGGTTGGAGAAGGAAGCACACAAATTTGGAAGTTCTTAATTGGTGAGAGAATAAAATCGGAGAGATTTGAGAAATTTAGGTTGAATAATTGAACGGGGTCCACAATAATTAAATGAATATAATAACAAATTAAGGATTCAAATCTTTTAAATTTTAAAATTATACTAAAATAAAAAGCAATAAATAAGGGTATAAACGGTATTAGAATAAAATCCTACATGAAAAAATCTAAAAATGTAAATTTATAAAATTAAAGACATTTATGAAATTAAGAATTAAAAATAGCCCTCCCAAGATATTATCTCATTGTTAAAAACTTATTTTCACAAAATGTATAAAGTTTTTCAATTTTATACTTAGATTTCTACTGTAGATTTTTTTATAATATCGATTTCAACCTTATTTATTGGATTTATATTTATTATTGTTAAATTTTTTTGTTGTTAAAAAATTTAAATCCCTAAATTGTAGACAAAATCCTTTAATTATTGTGGGCCTTAGTACCAATTTTTTCCTTAATCCTTTAATTCACTCATTCATATATTAATGAGATTAGTACATGAATAGTCCATATTAATTACAAAAAGATTATCATGATTTTAATTTCTAAATTAATTAATATGTAGATTTACCCCGATTTCAAAATTCAAAATAATTGAAAAATATACCCACGATTTAATGATATTATGAACTATAACATCAAAAGTTTTCAGCAGCAACAAAAAGCAACATAACTGGATTGTATCTTGCAATTTGATATTTAATAATAGATATAAAATATATCCGGATATAATCTTTAACTATTGAAGTCTCAATCTCATATAAATTAGTGTAGATATATATTATATCTACATGTAACCATTAATCTATTCTATCAATTTAGACACCTTAGCACATGCTTCATTATTATGAATGACTCTTATTAACATTAACTTAGCAAATGCAATCCAATACAATTACAAGATAAACCTATATGATAAATATAAAATATTTTCGACTATTGAGTTCCTATAACTATCAAAATGGTACTTAGTTGTAGATATATATTATATCCGCATGTTCGGGATAAGGGGACAGCTCGAACGATCGACGAGCGGTCGGCGACAAAGAAGAAGTTACAGTCTGCTATGGGCTTTCGGTCAGCAACTAAAGATGCATATCGACGACCAAACCTTGTGATAAACAGACGGAAACAATGGACGGGCAGTCGAAGACGAAGGAGAAGCTAGAACGGTGTGCTCTAACGATGAAGAAGAAGCTCGAACGGAAGGAAACAATGGTGGAAGGAACGATTTGTGGAAGGAAACTGGGAGGAGGTTTTCAAAAATTTGTAATAATGGAGGATTTTGTGGATTTGGGTAGTATTTTGAGGATTTGATAATTTTTATTTTTGGAAAGAATAATTAGGCAAAAATTAATGTAACGTTACAAATAACCAATTTTGGATTCCAAAAAATAATTAATATTTAGGTGTAGGTACAAAAGGATATAATGGTAAATTTTTTGTAGTACCATCTTAAATTGAGTTGTTTCATGATAAAAGTGTAAATTTTGCCCTATTTTTTCATTTAAATTAGTGTTGAAATTTGGGCATTTTTAAACATTCTCGCCAGTTACATGGCCCAAGTTATTACCTTGTTTATTTCTTGTGTGTGTTGCTAGGAATTTACCTAGAAAGTTCTAGGAACTTTCCTTACTTGGGTTTGGATTCTTTTTTGTAATGTTCGGTGGTTACCTTTGCTACTGATGGGAAAAAAGCCCTCAAATTAAAAGAACGCACGACAATAAAGAAAACAAATTTCCAAATCGAGGAAAAGCCATGAGCCACAAAGAAAATTATACTATATGAAAAATTATTACAATCATACAAATTTCTCACACCGACTCCAATTATGCAGAACACCCTCTCAAAGCAAATACCCTTCAATTAACTATAGTTATTTTTATAGCACTTGGAGCACACCTTTTTCTTGTAGCTTTCCAATGTGGGACAATTTGCTCTTCTAATATGTAAAATAAACTATCAAGTATTCAAACCAGAAAAATGAAGAAGATGGAGTAAGAAACACCATAGAGGTTTATAATGGTTTCACCAAGTTGGTGTACATCCACTCTTCAATCAATATCTCACGCTTTAATTAGGAAATTGTGTAAAAATTACACCCTCCTCAAAAGAAGAATATTCTCTACTCACTGACCAAAGAACAAGAACAGAGCAACAGAAAAGCTTGTGTAAAATTTCTCTCACCTCACTTTAACCTCCCATTTCGTCGTCAGCACCACATACATAAAACAAACTCATGCACTAAACGTAAATATAGTAAACGAGCTGAGGTAAAATGGGGGTGTAGTAAGAATTGGCTGGGGTAAAACTTTTAGCAAAATAAAAGGATGTAAACATTTGCGGATGTGTCAGTTTTATCACAAATCACCCTCTTGACACAAAGCAAATTTTAATTGGTGAGAAAAAGCCTAAGACACTAATCAGAATCACGAACCATCAATGTTTTCAGCCAATGCCTACTTTTAGTAGGCTACACAGGTAATTCAACCTAACTCCTGAGACCACCTTCGTGAACATATCTACTGAGTTATTAGAAGAATGAATCTTTTCAAGCTTCACTTTCTTCAATGTTATACTGCCTCTCACAAAGTGAAATTTAACATCTATATGTTTTGTTCAATCATGAAACATATGATTCTTTGACAAAGCAATTGCACTCTAACTGTCACGGGATATACATGGTTGGATAATAATCCCAAGCATATCAAATTAATTCAGATAACCATATTGCCTCCACAGAATCTACAATAACAATATATTCAGACACGATAGTTGACAATGCTACAACCGACTGAAGGTTATACTTTCCACTTATAGTATTCCCAAATAATGTAGACACAACCTGAAGTTGACCTTCTTTTATCAAAGATTTACAGCAAAATCAACATCTACAAAACTTTTTAAAATTTCTGGACTATCCTTAGTTTTTGAATATATCAAACCATGCTCTTGATTGAATTTTATATATATATCAAAACCTATTTAACAGCCTCCCAATGAGGTTTACTAGCCATACTCATGAAGCAAATAACAACACTTACTACATATGCAATATCAAGACGAGTACACAAATCATTCCGTACATTAAGCTCCCTATTGCGTTCGAATACGGGATATGAAGCATACCTTGTATCTCAGTTTCAATTTTTGGGGACTACTTTCTTGATAACTTAAAATGCTGAGCAAGAGGAATTTTAACACCTTTTGCTCCACCCATGTTGAAGTGTTTCACTGCTTTATCAAGATAATCTGGCTAGTTTGAAAATAAAAAATTGCTAGCATGATTTCTTCAAATTTCCATCCTGAGAATCTTATCAGCATAACCAAGATCTTTCATTTCAAATTCCTGACTAAGCAAAAGTTTTAAACTAGAAATTTGAAAAGACTATTGAGAAACTATGAGGATATCATCTACATGAAGTAAGAGATATATATATATAGATACATTGTTGGATATTGTTTTTATGTAAACACAACTATCAAAATCACTTTTACGAAAATTGCTTCTTATCATAAAGCTATCAAAATTCTTATTCCACTATCGAGACAATTGTTTTAAACCATACATAGAGCTTTTAAGATAATAAACTTGATGCTCATTACCTGGTATTATATAACCTAGGGTTGACTCATATAAATCTTTTCTTCCAAGTCTCCATGAAGAAAAGGAGTGGTAACGTCCATCTATTCCAATTCAAGATTAAACTGGTTAACTAAAGCAAGAAGAACTCAATTTGATGAATGTCTTACCGCTGGATAAAATATCTCATTATAATCAACACATCATATTGTTGTGTGTAACCTTTAACCACAAGCTTAGCTTTATATTTAGATTTCTCTCGGTTAATAGTAGGTTTAATCTTGAAAACCAACAACAATCAACCAATTTTTGATCCACAGGTTTATCAACCAATACCCAAGTTTCATTCTTGTATAGTGAAGACATCTCTTTATCCACAGCTTCCAATCATAAATTTTTTTCCTCACTATTAACAGCCTCTTCATAAGAATTGGGCTCTACATGAGTCAAATTTTCTTCACAATTTAAAGCATACATGGCAATATTAGCTTTATATCTCAAAGGAGGTTGAATTACTTGTTTTCCTCTATCTCTGGTTAACTGATAATCAGCAACTGAACCACTTTGATGGTCATCTTGTTGCTTTTGAGTAATATCAGTTTCTGTATGTTTAGTATCAATCACAATAGGATCATAAGAAGGAAAAATTTCAACATACTCAGTAGTTTGACCATCACATCCTGAAGTTCCTGCATCACCTGAAATTTCAGAAGTTCTTAAAGTTAAAGTACCTAAAGTTCCTTCAAAAGTTTCAGCTCCAGCAAAAGATTTTTCACTCAATTCTTTCCTCTAATGTGCTTGTTGTTCAGTCAAAATTTAAAAAGAAGAATAGTAAAAATCCTCCCCTCTTTTGAAATCCTGACAGGATTGATATTTCCAAGGCATTTCATCTTCACGGAAAGTAACATTTCGATTCATGATACACTTTCTTTCACCGGTTATAGCAACTATAACTTATACCCTTTTATACTCGAAGGGTAGCATAAGAACATACATCGTTTGACTCTTGGAGCTAGCTTATCCTGCTTGACATGAATGAATGTTGAACAACCAAACACACGCAAGTAATCCAGCTTAGGAGGTTTACCTGTCCATACTTCCTAAGGAGTCTTCATCTGTAGTGCCGAAGACGGGGTTCTGTTAATAACATAAACAGCAGTATTTACAGCCTTCCCCAAAAAACCTTTGATAAGTTCGCATTAGACAACATACACCTTACCCGCTCGAGAATAGTTCTATTAAACCTTTCAGCTAAATTGTTTTGCTGAGGTGTATAAGCCATTATCAAATGTCTCTTAATTCTAGATTCAATGCACATACGATTAAAATTTTCATTTAAGAACTCTAATCCGTTGTCAGTTCGGATTACTTTAATTTTCCTCCGATTTTCCAAGAGCTTTTTCCAATCTTGGAACACCTTAAAAACATCACTTTTTTATTTTAACAGGTGAACCCACACCTTGCATGAATAGTCATCAACCATGGTCAAAAAATATTTTGCACCTCCGTGTGAAGCAACCCGAGCTGGCCTCCATAACTCATTCTTGTAGAACATATAACTCATTCTTGAGAACTCCTTTTAATTTCAGTAGCGAACGTTTATAAACTTTCAAAACACCAGCCTTTGAGTTGTAACAATGACCGACCTTATCCAAAGTGTCAAAGGAGATGAGATTTCTCTTGAGTTGAGGTATATACCTCACTAACATAAGAAGTTTTGCAGTACCTCATAGATCCTGTTCCCTTGATATTTCACTTCTGATCATTTCCCATCAGAATGCTTCCCCCTTCATATTCACCGAAGTCTTGGAAATAATCTTTATGAGGACTCATGTGAAAGGAACATCTGGAATCCAAGATCCACTCCTTTCCACAATGATGATCTGAAACTGCTAGAACCTCAACGAAATCATAACCATCATGTATGTTAGCTGAACTACCTTCTTCTTTCTTCTCTGCGTTACCTTGCTTCATAGTAGCATTAAACGCATAACAATGTGTCATTCTTTGTGACAAAAATAGCATTTCTTAACCTTTCCTCTTGATTTCAATCTAGATTTTCCACTGTGTTTACCTTGACTCGTATTTTTATGTTTTGTTCTTCCACGAGCCAAAAGAACTTCTGCATCTTTCTTTTCTGATTTAATTTTCAAGTCTTTAGATCTTAGTGCCTCAAGAAATAAGTCTAAAGTTAATGAATCCCTACCATATTTAATCGCTGACTTAATTTCCTTGTAGCTCTCAGCTAATGAATTTAGCAATATCACTATTTGGTTTTCATCTGACATTTTCTCCCCTGTACTTAGAAGTTCAAGGCAAATTTCGTTAAATTCGTCAGTTATCATCCAAGCTCTTAGAACTATCCATCCTAAAGCCAAATAACCACTTCTTAAGATAAATTTTATTGGGCGGTGACTTACTAATGAACAACTTTTCTAACTTAGACCATAGTTTTGCATCAGTATCCTTTTCATCAACTTGGCGAAGAACATTATCCCCTAAATTTAGGATAATCAAACTAAAGGCTATTTAATCCATTTCATGTCTCTTAGCTTCAACTTGCAATGTTTTCCCACAGACGGCGCCAAATGTTTATGCAAGAATTTGTACAACGTCAATCTAGCTCGAACCCGGTCCTTGCTCGGACTCGAAATGCTAAGGGAGGACCTGTACAAGAGGGCAAAATCTCCGACGCTCAAGTCAGTAAGCAGCTCGGACTCAATATTAAGTTCGAGGAGAAATTCGATGCCTGATGGTGAAATGAGGCCCTCTATTTATAGGCTTAGGTTCTTACAGGGGTTACGACAGGCGGTTACCTTGGTCGGATTAGAGGTCGGACGTGTCGGGTTCGAGCAGATCGAATTCGAACACACTCCCGGAAATGTTGGGTTAATTCCTTAATAGGAAGTGGTAAGTCTTTAATCTCGGAAGGATCTGAGATGGAGATCTGTAAGCTTATTCCTTTAATTCTTCTGTCAGCGGCGAATTCTCGTCCTCCACGTGGTGAAAGGATATTTCATCCCCAAACATTGGCCCCTTCTCTGTCAGGCTCGATCTCGATCTGGTAGAGAAGTTTTATTATTCTTGGGGGAAATCGTTCCACGTGGTGACTCCCGAAGCCGACACGATTAATATTACCATTGGGAAAATCTCGAAAGTGGAACCGACGTTCGGCGCGCACTTGAGTACCTCTGACATTCGGACTTCTTCCGATCTGGGTCGTCCGATTTTGGACACGTACGTGTGCGGTTGGGATTAAATCTTGGGATACTATAAATACTCCTAAATCTTCATCTCCACTTTTTACGCTTTCTGAAATCTTGGAGTCTGACCTCATCAGATCGGAGTCTTTAGGTCAGTCTCGTTCCTTCACTTTTGTTAAGTTTTCTCTCTCTTTTATTTTTGAAGTCATGTCGACGTCTTCTAGTTTTTCAAGCTCAAGTAATAGTAGTTCGTCTAGTGGCACAATGTGGAATCAAGACCCTTCGCCTAAGAAGGCCGATTCTGTAGAAGAGTTTGCGAGTAGGTTAGACTCCGAACTAGAAGAGGAAATAGATAACTTTAGGTTCTCAGAAGATGATGGAGACGATAGTGATACTTCAACATCGGGGCAAGGTTTAGAATTCCCTTCCCAGATGCCTGAGAACTACCTCAGCCCCCTTCGTAGGAGATATAGTATACCTGATGATATCATACTTAGGCTTCCCAAGGAAGGGGAGCGAGCTGACAATCCTTTGGAGGGGTGTGTAATCTTGTACTTGAAGATGTTCGAATATGGCTTTCGCCTACCCGTTCATCCTCTAGTGCAGGAGTTCTTAGCTCGAACTGGGTTGGCTCCTGCTCAGGTGGCCCCCAACGGATGGGGAGTCATTTTAGTCTAGCCGTTTTGTTTTGGCTAAGGTGTAGGGAGGTAAACGACCTAGACCTCCTCGGAGTCGACCAACTTTTAGCCTGCTTTGAGGTTAAGCGAATATCTAGAAAGCCAGGGAGGTATTATTTGTGCGCTAGGAAAAGTGCATGAGGCATTCTGAAGGGTCCGACCTCTATAAAGAAATGGGTTGGAAAGTGGTTCTTCGCCTCCGGTGCATGGCTGGCCAGGAACGAGTTCGACCTGCCTTTCTTCGACGTCCCTCGTAGGTTTTTGAAATAGGTAAGGAGTAGAGTCTTTACTTGCTTTTAGTTGTTTCCTTCCTTTGTTTAACTCATAACTTTGATGTTTTCAATTGCTATAAGGTCAATTCCTCAACTTTCCGAGCCGACCTTCAACACCTTTAAATTTTTCAAAGGTAAGTTCAAGAGCGGCAGGCAGATCATCACACTCATAACAGACAAGCTTTTCCTCGCCTTGGGATTGCTTGACTACAATCCCTTTCTCTCCCCACCTGAAGCTCAGAGACCGAACTCAGAACTAGGTTGGTGTACTTTTGGTGTTGTTTTATACTTTGTCACACCTTCGCTTTTCTTCTGTACTTATCCCTGGTATGTTTTCTTTGCAGCCATGGTTTATGGCTTTTCCCAAGATGTTAGGCGCAAGCGCCCATACGCAGGGCAGGCTTCCAAGAGTAAGGAGGCACCAAGCCTCACTGTCGTTGACCCTCCCACCGAGGTCGAGGTGGTTGAGGTCGGACACGAAGCAGCTTCAACGTAGGAGGCGACTGCGGCTGGAGCCTCTCAGGATCAAGAGATCCTTGAGGTCTCTCCCTTTAGGGAGATTCGGAGGAAGACTTCCCCCAAGAAGTCCAGAAAGAAGAAACGCAAGGCTCACCACTTCAAGGAAGAGGTGAGGGAGGTGCACGATGAGCAGCGGGTAAGTCCCTTCGATGACCTGGTGGATGATCCCGAAGCCAGGATAGGCGGCACCTCGGATATCGACATGAGGTTCAAGGTGGAACCTTCGAGCGTCGGGGTGAGGGAGAACGCGATGCGGATATCAAGTGCCTGCCTCGACCGCTGCTGAAGGAGGGCGTCCAAGTTTGTCAGCGCCCCAGTGTCAGCCATTCAACGAATGTTGGACTACTCGGTCAAGGTAAGATCTGATGTTACTTTGTCTTTGCATAACCTTCCTAAGGCTAACCCTTGCTTGTTTTTTTGGTTCCTTTTTCAGACTCACGCTGTCATCTGTCAGGCTGCTCTCATAATGAAGGCCAAGCTGGAGGGGCACGACCTTTTCACTGTGAAGGAGTGGGAGGCCTCCTCGGCTGCCTTGGAGGCTACTGCTGCCTTGGAGTGAGAGCTCAAAGAGGCTCGTACGGAAGCTCAAGCGTGGAGATCCACCTCTGAGGCTGACAAGGCTGAACTCAAAAGTACCCAAGCAGAAGCTGCTCGGCACCTAAAGAATCTGAGGGGCGCGCACGCTGTGGCCAAGTGCCTTGAGAAGGAGAAGTTCGTGCTGATGAAGCAGAACGACGACCTTGAGCGCCTCCGAGACGACCTAGAAGGCAAGATAAAGGCTTGCGACATCGAGATGGCAGACTTGAAGGCCAAGCTCGAGCTCGAAAAGTCCAAGTTCAGCAATGAGGTTCTTTTGGAGAAGGCATTTCGCAAGCATTCTGACTTCCATGGCTTTGCCAAGGACTTCAACGATGCTGGTTTTAGATTCATAATGAAAAGAATCCAGGAAGTGGCCCCCGAGCTTGATCTCGCGTCTATCAAGCTCCGATATGCGGAGAAGTGGGCTTCGGGTCCCAATTGGACCCCTAGCCCTCAAGACTTTATGGAGCAGTACGTGAAAGAGCCTGAGTAAGCTCGGCGATGATGTGGATCCGTCTTCGCAAGAAGTTAATGGAGCTCTCCTTTCGACTGCTGGTGTGAACTCCTCCCAAGAGGCTGGGATGTTAGACTCTCAGGAGGTTGACATCCTTGGGTCCCAAGGCGAGCTCGGATAGCACCTCGGAAGCAGCTAAGGCTTCTTCATCTCCTTTAAGTTTTGTTGTTTTTGACGTTACCTTCTCATCTCTTGTACTTGGCCACGAGGTCTATACACCTCCGCCAAAACTTCATTTATTAATATAATGTCACATTTTGACCTATCTCTTGAGTCTGTTATTCCGCATTCTGAATTCGCATGTTCTACTCTGCCTCGCACTTCGTACCCGCAAGTCTTTAAAGGCTCTAAATTTTCTAAGTCGTAATTCACGTCTCACATCAAACTCATAAGTTCTAAAGGTTCAAATTTTCTAAGTCTTAATTCACATATCACCTCGAACTTGTAAGTTCTAAAGGTTCGAATTTTCTAAGTCTTAATTCACATCTCACCTCGAACTCGTAAGTTCTAAAGGTTCGAATTTTCTAAGTCTTAATGCACGTTTGGGCCCCATTTAATTTCACATTGAACTCACGCCCTTAGGAGACATGAAATTAAATAACACAGAGTCTAATACTGGTACCATTCCTTGAAAATTTTACAAGTCCAACCTATTTTCGAACCATTTTGACATTTCAAGGGTAATATCTCTTCAAATGCTCTACGTTCCATGGATGCAAGAGTAACTTTCCTTCGAGGTCGGCAAGTATATACGTCCCAGGTCAAACTATGCCCTTGACTTCAAACGATCCCTCCCAGCTTGGTTCCAACGTATTGACATGCTTCTGTACTTTACGAAGGACCAAGTGTCCGACCTGAAAACTCCGAGGTCGAACTACTGAGTTGTAGTGCCTTGTTATTCGATTTTGGTACTCTGTCAAACGCAGTTGGGCTACTTCCCTCTTTTCGTCAAGGAGGTCGAGGTTGAGGAGCAACTCTTCCTCGTTCCTAACATGCTCGTAGTAGTCTATCCTCTCAGTTGGCATTCCAATTTCTACGGGCACCATGGCCTCGGAGCCAAAGGCCATGGTGAAAGGAGTTTCGCCCGTCCGAGGCGTAGTTCGGTAGGACCAGAGTACTTCAGGTAGCTCCTCGATCCACCGTCCTTTCCTTGCGTCCAGCCGTAGCTTAAGGCCGCGCTTAATGATTTTTTTAAACGCCTCTACTTCCCAGTTGGCTTTAGGGTGAGCTAGGGACGAGCAAAGGTGGCTAATCCCAAGCTTGTGACAAAAATCTTTGAATTTGGCGTTGTCAAACTGCTTGCCATTGTCCGTCACAATAGCATTGGGTATGCCGAAACGGCAGACCACGTTTGTCCAAATAAAGGTCGTGACTCTAGCCTCAGTGATTGTCGAGAGTGCTTCAGCCTCAGCCCACTTGGTGAAGTAACCCACGGCTACAATGACATACTTAGTCTGCCCCTTGCCCAATAGGAAGGGTCTAATAAGGTCAACTCCCCATTGTGCAAAGGGCCATGGTGCTGAAATCGGAGTCAGCAGCTCGAGAGGTTGATAGATGAATTCACAAAGTGCTGGCAATTATCACACGCTTTCACGAATTCTTTCGAGTCTTGATCCACTGTAGGCCAGTAGTAACCTTCACGAGTGACCTTCGTCGATAACGACCTGGCTCTCGAGTGATTGCCACAGACCCCTTCATGCACTTCCCTGAGGACATAATTCTCATCTTCTTTTGAATGCACTTAGGGAGGTGTAAGGAGAATCCGCGTCGGTACATTGTTTCATCTCGGAGGAAGTACCGAGCTGCTTTCCTTGTCATCTTTTTGGCTTCCCTCGGGTCTACTAGGATATTGCCTTCTAGGAAGTTCCTGATCGAATCCATCCATGACGGAGGCTGGGAGTCAACTTCCATCATTTCCGGTTCCAAAATGGAAGGCTTGTCCAAGATTTCCACCGGAACAGATATCATCAAGTCGGTCTCGTAGGCTGATGCCAATTTGGCCAAGGCATCGGCATTGGAGTTTTGTGACCTCGGAATCTGGCTGATTTCGTATGCTTGAAAATGGACGAGGTGCGACCTGACCTTCCCCAGGTATTTCTCCATCCGAGGGTCTTTTGTTTGATACTCTTCTTTGATCTAATTCACTATCAGCTGTGAATCACTAAAAATCTACAAGTAGCTGGGTCAATTCCTCTTGCCATGCGCAGTCCGACCAACAGGGCTTCAAACTCGGCCTCATTGTTTGAGGTACGGAAGTTGAAGCGAACGGCGTACTCAAAATGCATGCATCCAGGGCGAGGAGAAGTACACATGCACTACATCCTTTCTCATTTGAGAACTCGTCCACGTACATCGCCCCATGGCTGGTTGGACGCGGATGTTTGAGCCGATAGGGGAGTGAGTTCCGCTATGAAGTCTACGACGACCTGCCCCTTCACAACCGTTCGGGGCTCGAACTGAATATCATACTCACTCAGCTCCACAGCCCATTTCATCAATCTGCCAGACGTTTCTAGCTTATGAAAGACTTGCTTCAAAGGCAAGTTTGTGAGCACAGTCACAGTGTGGGCTTGGAAGTACGACCTCAGCCTTCGTACCGAGGTGACCAAGGCGAGGGCCAGTTTCTCCATTTGGGATACCTCGTCTCGGCCTCAGTCATGGCCTTACTTGTGTGGTAAACAGGAATTTGCCGCACTCCGTCTTGCTTAATTAGGGCCGAACTAACTGCGTTGTCGGACACGGCCAAATATAAATGTAGTTTGTCCCCTGGCATAGGCTTCAAGAGCAATGGTGCCGAATAGAGGTAGCTTTTGAGTTATTCAAAGGCTGTTTCACATTCGGCTATCCACTCAAAAGGTCCCTTCTTTCTTAGGGTTTTGAAGAAAAGGATGCATTTATCCGTGGACCTGGAGACAAACCTATTGAAGGCAGCGATTCTCCCGTTAAGGCACTGTAGCTGCTTGAGGGTCCTTGGGGCTTGCATCTCGAGCACCGCCCTTATCTTCTCTGGGTTAGCCTCTATGCCACGATTATTCACCATGAACCCCAGGAACTTGCCAGATGAGACTCCAAAGGCGCACTTGGCAGAATTTAACTTCATCTGGTACTTTCGGAGGACCACGAAAGTTTCAGTCAAGTCGGCCAGGTACGACCTAGACTGCTTGCTCTTGACAAGCATGTCGTCCACGTAGACTTCCATATTGCGTCTGATCTGGTTGGCGAACATCTTGTTCACCATCCTCTGATAAGTTGCTCCAGCGTTATTTAGATCGAAGGGCATAACCTTATAGCAGTATAGGCCTTGATCGGTTATGAAAGAGGTGTGGACTTGGTCTGGCTTGTGCATCTTTATCTGGTTGTATCTGGAGTAGGCATCCATGAAGGTGAGCAGCTTGTGCCCGGTTGTAGCATCTACGAGCTAGTCGATCCTCGGTAGTGAGAAACAATCTTTTAGGCAAACCTTGTTAAGATTGGTGAAATCGACGCACATCCTCCCCTTCCCGTTAGATTTTTTAACCAAGACAACTTAGAGAGCCACTCGGGATACAAAATTTCTTTAATGTATTCAGCTTTTAGAAGTTTGTTTACTTCGTCAACAATTACATCACTCCTCTTTCTATTTACATGTCTTCTTTTCTGCTTGACAGGTCGGAATGATGGGTCAATGTTGAGGCGATGAACCATAATCTTCGGATCTATACCCGGCATGTCCTCGTGAGACCACGCAAACACGTCGGAGTTCACCCTGAGGAAGGAGATGAGCTCTTCTCTGTCCACAACCCCTAGCTTGGTGCCTATGCTCACTTGCTTCTTCGGGCTAAGCAAAGGGACAAGCTTTAACTCCTCCATAGGTGCGGCCACTTCTCGCTGGCTAGTCTTGGGCAGCTCATCCTCGGAAGCTTGAATTGCTGAACTTAAAAGATTTGTCAGTTCTTCCAGGGCGCAAACTGCTGATCCTTTGAGTGTAGAGGTGTAGCACTCGCGGGATTTGTTCTGCTCCCCTCGGATCATGCCGACCCCATTGATTGTAGAGTATTTCATGACTTGGTGCAGAGTCGATGGGACGGCACGAAGTGAGTGAATTATAGGTCGTCCGAAGATGGCATTGTAGGCCGACCTTTCATCTATCACGAGGAACTCGACCATCTAGGTGACTTGAGTGTCACCTTGACCGACTGTAATGGAAAAATCAATGCATCCTTCTTGGGTGACAGATTCTCCTATGAATCCAACTAAAGGTGTTACACTTTTCTTCAACTGTGCTCTGGTCCATCCTAACGCTAAATAAGTAGTGAGAGATAAGATGAGAGGCACCTCCATCGACCAACACCCTTCTGAACTGCACATGGTCGATCAGTGGTGAGATCACCAAGGCGTCATTGTGGGGCAAATGCACTCCCTCAAGATCGGAGTCGGAGAAGGAGATAGGGCATGTTGACTTCTGCTTCTGAATAATGCAGACTTCACGCCGAGCTTCCCTGGCTAGCTCCTTCCTTTTATTTCCGGAGTGGCCCCCACTCGGGTCTCCGAAGATGGTATTAATGATCGCAGGTCGGTCATCCCTTCTAGGTGGCGTCCTTGAACACTTCCTTTCTTCCTTTTTTTACCGAGCTCGAGCCCGGCTTACCGACATATTTTTTAAAGTAGCCATCTTGAATCAAGTCTTCAGTCTGGCGCTTCAACTCCCAGCAGTTTGAGGTATCATAGCCGTGGTCCTAGTGGAAACGGCAATACCTGTCCTTGCTACGTTTCTCAGGGTCTCCTCTAAGCATCTCAGGTCGCTTGAGGAGCTTTTCCAATCCATTCTCCTTGATGTTGGTGAGGATCTTGGAGATCGGAATGGTGGTTGGGGTGTACCTTTCATAAGGCCCCCTTCGAATGGAGTATGAGTTGGATCTCCTGTAATCAGACCGGCCCTAGGAGGGTTGGGAAGACGACCCTTTGTCCTTGGACTTAGAATCAGACCTCCTTTTATCTTGGCCGCCTGCCTTTCTCTGGTCGGACCTCCTGTCTGTCCGACCTAGCTTGGTTCTGAGTAGCTCCTACCCATCTATGACTTTCTTGGCCTTTTGCAAGGCCTCAACAAAGGTTRACGGTGCTTCTTACCCAGTTTAACCGTCAGAGTCTCGTCGGCCAGGCCGGTAAGGAAGTAACACATTGCTGAGTCGTCAGAGCAATGCGCGACTTTAAGCTGCTCGTCCTGGAAGAGGGTAACATATTCTCTCAAAGTCTCGCCTTCTTTCTATCGAATGGTGGCGAGGTGAGTGGCAATTTTCCTGTCATAATACCGAGAAAAGAATTGGCTAATGAACTCCTTCCTCAGCTGATTGTAGGTCGAGATCGACCTGGCCGATAGCCTTCTATACCAAAACGAAGCACTCCCCATGAGAGCGATTGGAAAGACTCGGCACTTGATGGCATCAAACGCCGCTTAGAAATCCATAAAACCTTCAAAGACCTCCACATAGTCTTTCGGGTCCTTAAACCTGTCTTAGGGCTTCATGGCAGGCGTTTTAAACTTCGGAGAGATCGGCACCTCTAGGATGTCCGAGGTGTGTTTATGCAAGGATATGCACAACAGTGTGTTCCAGATTGCAGCTCAAACTCGGCCTCCGGACCGATCTGAATCCTTGGGCGGACCTGCACAAAAAGGTGAGCACTCCGACGATCAAGTCAGTATAGGTCGGATTCCCAGTTTAGTTCGAGGCCAGAAATCATCGTACCTGATCGTGGAGTGAAGTCCTCTACTTATGGGTGGTAGTCCCACTAATCTCGCAACGGTTACACCTGGTAATCTTGGGATCGTCGGTTACACCCGGTAATCTCGGGACCGACGATTATGCCCGATAATCACGCCGCTGACTGTAGTTCGCATCGGCCCCCACCGAGCTTCCCGGTAGGTCGGACCTCGGCCAGGTTCACCTCGGCCCTCATACTTAGTATCTGTCAACGCTAGTAGTGGTGATCTCGGCCGTCCGAGCTGGGCATGACT
>NW_019104510.1:840276-875215 GCF_001995035.1 Momordica charantia
TGTTGCATATTTTTGTGAAAAGCTATGGCCTTTACTTCAAAATCTTGGTGATTTATTGGCTTTCTCTTCTGGGTTTCCTTATTTATTTGGTTCTGCGAATGGGTTCTATCTGGTTGTGCACAAGCTGTGGAGAGAGAGGAAAAAGATTGAATCTTTCCTTCAAAATTTGCCTTTTAGGTTAAAGAGATTTGGAGCTTTCCCGCTAGTTTTCTCAGTGACCAAACAAAGGAAATCCCTTTTCTCCTCTCCCCCAAGTTTTCTCAGTGACCAAACAACGGAAACTCTTTTGTTTCAGCTGGAAAATAACTCAGATCTACTTTTACTGGTTTTCTTAAGCTTTCTTTCTTCTGTAACAGTTCAGAATTCTAATCAAGCTCCGAATTTATGTTGTTCGTATAGAAATTTCTTAGGAATGATAAAGCAAGATCCATTTTGTATCATATCCTAGGATTCTTTGGTTTAAGCTTCCTCAATGAGCAAAGAAACTTTCCCAATGTCGGGATTGAATGTGTAGGATTGGTTGGAGATGGTGACACGATAACGAATCTCGAAAGACCACTCTTTCGGTTAAGGATGCCTAATCGCCAAACCGATCATATTTGGAGCAGAAAAAGTCATTCCTCAAACCTTCTCCAAAGAGAACTCTACGAATCTCAAAAAGACCACTCTTTCGTCTAAAGATGCCTAATCGCCACGCCAATAATTATTGGGAGGAGAAATTCATTCCTCAAACCTTCTTAAAAGAGAGATCTGATACTCTTAGACCCCACATTGTTTGTTTTTAACTCACAAGTCATTATTTTCCTCTTACTTTCTTTACCTGCTCCCAACAAGAGCAACAAAGTTCATTATTCAGTGGGGGATTGTTTGAAATGTCAATAATTGTATACTTTTTTGAAAGAATTGGTTGAACTATTTATGAAATCCTTATCTGTAATTCAATAGGGGAAGATATTTATCTCTGGAAGCTTTGAAACATTCCAAAAGATTCATAACCATTCTTTCATGATATGTTGCCCAAAAGTATCATTGAGTTGAGAGATGAATATTTTTCAGCTTTGTATCAACATCAACATTTCATTGTTGTTTTCCTTGACGTCTTTTTGAATCTTACCTGCAACATATCTGCAGATTTCTGCGTTTTCTCATTGTCGGTTAATGAGCATTCGATAACTCGAAACCGTTTTGCAGGCAAAGATAGTTCAAGACACAGATGCCAAGAGAAACTATTGTGTATATGACTCTGACATTTCAACTGGATTGGGAGTTGGAGGATTTCTCTTCCTGATGGCCAGCCAGATCCTCATAATGGTCGCTAGCCGCTGCTTCTGCTGCGGAAGGCCTCTGAGCCCCGGTGGTTCTAGGGCTTTGGCCGTCATTCTTTTCATAACCTGCTGGTAAGAAAAACATTGAATTCTCCCTTTTGACAGTTATTTTGATGCTATAGTCTATAGTGTCATTACTTGGTGTAAATCTTCCCCTATATTCCACCACTATAGTTACACTTCCCTCCTAGCAAACTGGAAGTGCTTCATGTAATCCTCTTTTGAGGTTTTTGTATCCCTCTTTTGAGGTCTCTTGTAATTTCACTCATCAATGAAATTGTTTCTTTCAAAAAAAAAAAAGAAAAACATTGAATTCTCCTTGTACCAAAAAAGGGGCAGTTTCTCGTACTGATATGCTATTGTCTACTTCTACGAAACAATTCATTTCAGGGTGTTCTTCTTCATCGCCGAGATATGTCTGCTGGCGGGATCAGTGAGAAATGCATACCACACCAAGTACAGAACAATGTTTACTGAAACTCCTCCCTCTTGTCAAATGTTGAGAAGGGGAGTGTTTGCTGCAGGGGCAGCTTTCATTTTCTTCACTTCCATTGTCTCTCAGTTTTACTATGTATGCTACTCGAGGGCCCGGGAGAGCTTTCAATCGTATAACAAAGATGCTGGTATTGGCATGAGTACCTACAAATGAGATTAGTTAATATTGTCATCGTCTCGTCATCGTCGACCACATTCCGCTTCAAGGTAGTTTTTGCCTTTCACCTTTTGTAGTTTCCAATCCAGTTTATAGAAGCCTATAGGATGTCTTCTCTACTGATCTATGCCTCGATCAAATTCTGTAGTCGATAGTTTTGTGTCAGTATTGGAAAACCATTGCTTGTTAGTTTGTATTAGGATATTCTGCTGATGATTATTGTATGAACATGTGTTGCAGGACGTTGTTTTTGACCCTTATTCTTTCATCGTTTTTGTATAACCAAGTAATCCTTCTCTTCCTCTTGTGGCTTCATTATATGATGTACACAAAGTTTGTAATGGAAAAACATACTTCTCTTTGTTAATTTGGGCTTTAACTTTTAGTAGCATTGATTTGGCTTGTGGAGAATGCTTTTAATCTCCTTTCAAAATTGCATATTTTCATGTCAAAGTCAGAAATTTGGAAGCGTTCTTATTTCTTGTTTTTTGTTTCATCTATGTTCTTGTTTCTCACTTCTTAAAAATATTCTCAAAATTGTATATAAATTTTGGAAACAGAAACAAACAATGCTTCTTGTTCATGTTCCCGTTTGCTCCAAAACATAAAGGGTGTATTTAACAAATTTTAATTTATGATAATTTATGAAGTTTGAGTTGGGTTATAAAGGGTGTATTTAACAAATTTTAATTTATGATAATTTATGAAGTTTGAGTTGGTGTAACCCGTACTTAAATTATGCAAAGCAATATAAACATAGTTCATTGGTTAAGGTATTTACTCATTATTTTTAGGTTCGAGGTTCAAATTTCTTCACCTATATTTGTTGCACTTAAAAATTAGGCAAATAAAAAGGATAGAATTTGAATTTGTAGTCGGATGTATAAGAAGAAGTTATCTAGTTTGAGAGATAAATAAACTTGCATACCATAAGATGTTGGGTTTTTGTGGAGTCCAAATCATTAAGAAGACTCATTTGAAAGTCGTTTTTGAAGAGAACAAAGGAGCGTTGCAGTACATGACCAAGTCAAGAAGCCACGAAGATAGCAGTTAGGTGCTATACTTGGGTGTCTAGGTGTTGCCCACAGCCAGCAATGCTATCCTAGAGTGTTGTGGTACTGACTTGAAGCGTCTATTGATCTTAGAGCATCATGGTGCTAGTTCAAACAACTAGCAAAGTCTTTAAGTGTTTTCTATTTAAATTAGGCTTTTCATTTTCTATAGATGTGGGCTGCCAGCAATTGCTAAAGAAAAATAGGAGAGAAGAGCGCGATAACAAGTCTTAGGTGGGACGTGAGATAAACGGCAGAGAGTTTAAAAAAAAAACACATTGTTGTGATTTCCTAGAAAGTCACGTAGCCGTTATTATTGTACGTTGAGATAGTCTTTTAGAGAGTTGAGAGATCTCATTACGGTAGTCATATTATAGTAGAACATGCAATTGGAGTTGGATGTAGTTTCAAACTTAGTACAAATCTGTATAAACTATCATATTAATTTTTCTATCATATTTTTTCTTTTATTATTGTTTAACTATAAACTACTTTTATCTTATGGGAGAAGAATTGATTAGGTAGAATAGCTCTAATTTAGAGAGAATTTAATTCCTAGCAAATTAGAGTTAAAGATTTGGGACTAACATGTTGATTTTTGAAACAATAAAAGAGCTTCATAACAATCTTTGTTGACTAAACCAATCAAATTTGATGGCCATGAAAAAACAAAATTGAATTGGAATTGACTACATCAATCAAAATGGTCTTAATCAACCAAAACTGGCCAACTTTTAATTGATTGATTTTTTATTTAAAAATCTATGATTGAATAATATATGTCTTAACGATTTTATGAGAATAATATATGTCTTAACGATTTTTCAATTTAATTAACTCATCCAAAATAGAGATCTTATTCGAATCCTTCTGTTATTTTATGAACCTTAAATCTTGTAAAACATTATTTTAACATAAAATATAGGAAAAGTAGAGATCACGTGATAAGGTCTCAAAACAAGTTAGGAAAAATATATATGATATCATCCTCTTTTGGTTAAGCTTGATCATAGGTTTCACATGTAAATTAATCCTTTTTTTTTATTTTAGATCATAGGTTTCACATGTAAATTAATCTTTTTTTTTCTTTAGTTCATTAAGATGTAAGGATTGGAAATTCAAACTTTCCATCCCAAATATATTCTTTAACTAGTTAAGCAAATGGATCAAATTCAAATCAACTTTAAGTTCCTACGTGGCATAAGGTGGTCAAGTACAAGAGCGGATCCACCTAAAGAAAACTAGGACATGCCCCCGAACTTAGATTAAATAATATATGTTTTGCTTATTATTTTAATAATCAGTCTTTGGTCTCTTGGCTTATGAACCTCCTTTTACATTTGTTTATTTTTTTAAAGTTGTATTACCTTTGCAGTTTGCATAGGCTCATCTCATTAAAACCTAAAGATTTTAGGTATAGTGTTTATAAATTGGCTTTGTGAGGAAAAGTTACCATTTATCTCTCACTTTTTTTCTCTTTTAAAGAATTCATAAATTTTTTTTATTCTCAAAAAAAAAAAATGAATTGAAAAATGAATCACTCACAACTCACATCTCAATAAGGTATCGTTTATTTTTTATTTGCATAAAAAATTTTAGATAAATAAAACTTTGTTTTTTATTCACATTGTTTTTTTTTTCATTATTATCAATTTTAGAGTTAAATTCAAATGACAAGTTTTATAACATACAATTGGTGAGTAAGATTCCAATTCTTTTTAGACTTTTAGTTTTTAGTTAGGATGATTGTCTAATTTATATTTTAGGTTTCGAATATTATTATATTTAATATTTTTGTACATTTAAATTGAAATCAATATAGAGAAATATTATGAGAAAAACCAACAAATGAGTCATTATGTCCAGTAATACTAATTTTGATAGGTCTCATATAAAAGTTTTTGTAAAAATCATGGTCTAAGAACTAAAATTTATTATTACAATTATAATTTATGAACATAATGAATATTTTTTTAAATTATTTTATATTACTTTACCTTATTTTTATACATTGTGCTCTTGAATCAAATGTCTGAATCAACCACAGGTCAAATATATATAATTATTTTTTCACTAACGTGACAAAATTAATTTTGGGATTTACTAAGATTGAGATTGAAACTGATTAATCATATTTTGTTTTGTGTCAAAACTCAAAAGGAAGAAGAAGCAGAAACGGCTTAATTTAATCAAATTTCAAATGCATTGTGCAATTGGTTGTCCCACATCGGTTGGAACCAGAAGCAGCAGTCCAAAAGAAAGCTATAAAAGGAGCCAAGGAAGACCATATTAAGCATACCTTTCTCGGCCTTTTGGCTAAGATCAAGTGTAGTATCTGTTCTTATCAGTTTAATATCTGATACGTGGGCCATCGGCCCACATGATATTAAATTTATTTTTCTAGGGGGATGGCCCACCACAGCAGCTTGCTGCTGGGGCCTTCGAGCGTCGCCTGGGCCTTACACTACAGCCCAGGCCTGGCGCACCCCTCCAATTTTAAGTCCAAACCTTTTGGCCCATTGATGTCCACATTTGGGCCCGTTAGTCTGGTAGCAATTTAGAAAATAAAGTTGATTAACGAGTGTTGCATTTTGCTATTTCTTTATTTCATATTTTGAGTTGGACATTCCAGCCCAGCATATGCATTCATTATCAAAAATAAATTTATTAATATTAATATAATTAAGTTAAATTTTGTTTCAAAAAATAAATAATAATAAAATAAGTTAAAATTTATTTGTATTAATGTGTGATATTTTGTTAATATTATTTTCATTTTGCATACTAGATTCACTTCGAAATTTAATATAGAAGTTCCATAATTTTATTTAAGAAAATAAAACTACTTAAAATCCTTTTGCTTGTTTTGTTCGTTCATAGCAATTCTCAATCCTCAATTTTGTCCCATTCTTTCGATTTTATTCTTAATTTGTATATACTTTTGTAAAAATAATCTATTTAAAATTTGTTAACATAATACTGATGTCACTAGATTATTATTTTATTGAAATATTCACACACAAGAAACATTCTACGAGTGAATTATGCTAAGATTGACAAGCAAAGACATCTAAATGACATATCCATCATCCAAATATACTAACCATTTAAAATAATAATTTAAACATACATTGTTAATAAATTTAATCTTGGATCTCAAATGAATTGCCCCCATCCTTTTCAAGAAGACACCTCATTGAAATGTTTTAAATTTTTAAAAATTAAGGAAGAAATTGAAAATTACCAAAAATAAAAACGAGAGATTATTTTTTATATTTAGTCTCTTCTTGAAAGAACATTTTTTCTTTCAAATTTTTAGTTATGTTTTAAATCAGACCTCATTTCTAAAATTAATTTTTTATAGCTGTAACATATTGGCCACAATTTAAAAAGTGAGGTTACGAAAATATATTTTAACAAAGACAGAAAAACAAAATTACTATCACAACACACTCTGAATGTAAAGCTCAAGTTATATTTACATCTCGTCCTCCAAATACAAATATTTTAAACCACAGGAAAGAAATTCTCATCACGTCAATTTAAGCACAGCTTGACAGTTAAAACATCAATCATATTCTTTATAAGTTAAAATTTTGAATCCCCACCCCCATAACTGTAGTGTTATTTTCTTGTAGGAAAAAGAAAATCAGATTCCAAATAGAGAGAAGCATGAAAGAGCTAATATTACTCTGTCATTTTATCCTTCAAATATTTTAGAACAGCTTTGGTTCCTTTGTCCAAAATTGCCCTCCGAATGCTGTATAAACAAATATGAGTTGGTTAACAAATACTCGAGATTGTGAAGCTCACCAAACAGTAAATATCAATAAAGGCGAAAAGAACAAAACGAAGCATCGTCGTACCTTCTTAGTGGATTTCCATCAAGTTTCAGAACCTGTAAGCTGGGTTCAAGCAAGCTCTGATTCAAAAAACAAACAATAAATTGTTAGTTAATCGAGAAATTTTAGAGGGAGAAAAGTTATAAAGAGAAAAAGGTAAATTGTAGAGAGACATATTAGAATATGTTAAAATAGAAAGATAAGTGAGTGAAGTACAAAACATTAGATAGATAAGGGCTACCTTGTTTTTTAACTTTTTTAACTTTTCTTTTTTAGTAAATTACCAATTTGGTTTCTACAGTGGAGCTTAGTTTCAATTCAATCTTGATGGCTTTAAAATTTTCAATTTAGTCCATATAGTTTGGGCTTAAGTTTCAATTTCATCTATAGTCTTACAAGTTCTAGTTTGGTTCTTATAGTTTGACTCTACGAAATGCTATCCAATTTTCTCACCAGCTCTGGAGGAAGCATTGAAATGTTATTGTCTGATAGGTCCAGTTCGGTAAGGGAGACAAGATTCTTTAATCCCTGCACCAAATCAAAGATGAATCACAAAACCAGAATAGAGGAGAAAACTTGGTGGAGGATAATCTCATAAACTTGAATAGAACTTGTAGCCTAACAAATTGAACACAGTCCTCTGATATTTGTTCCCAGCCAAAAGGAGTATGAAATCTTGAGATTTATCTTCCACTAGCATATGGATTCGACGCCAGTGAATTTTTCGGTTCGCACCCCAAAATGGAAACTTTAAAGGTAAAGTAAATCATCACACTTGTAGAACTCCTATACTTAAAACAGATTATATAATAATTTAACAGTATGCCAATTAGATGATTAAGAAAGAGACATCTGTGCTAATCAAACTCTTTTTGGATAAGAACGTCTGCTTATCAAACTAATGCCAATTTGATTCTGTTCCGTGAAGCCCTCTTAGAGTTACACTATTGATTAAAAATAACGAAATAAGTTACCTCTGGAACTAGTTGAATTGAATTTAGGCTCAAATCAAGTATCCGCAGGTGCTTTAGGTCCAATATAGATGATGGAACTTCAGGTAGCCGCATTCTCCTGTTAGTTAAAACTCATTACATTGAAGTACGATATTTTTCAGACGCGAGAACAAGACATGTAAAAGAACAGCGGTTGGATTAACCTTAGGTAAAGCTCTTGCAGAAGGGGTAAGCTAGAAAATGTTGGGTGCTCCGGCAAGGAACCTATATTAGCACTAAGATCTAGAACCTGTAGCATAGAGACTGCTTGAAACCCATCTGATGGAATCTACAATGCAAATAGTACCACCTGGTTAGATTTGTATGAGTGAAGAAACCAATTAGTAAACAGTCAACTGTTCAGCATTGGTCAAGGGAAAAAGGAAGGGTCAACCCAATGGCTAGACTGTAAAAAAAAAAACAGTAAATTTAAAATTAACACAAAAGTTTAAAAATATATTTTGCCATCAGTCTGTCATAGAATAACAAATGTACGACCTTAAAAAAATAAAACAATGCAGCACCTTTGAGTTGAATGATCCACTCTGTTGGTTGCTAAATCCTTTAAGAAAATAGGATATTTCAGAATTTAATTAAGAAGTCTTGATATTGAAAGAAAAAGAAAATCTCTTTCAAAATGGCACAATGCATTTCTGACTCCAGAGCATATCTAGAATTAAAAAGAACAAGAAATACCCATGAATTACTTTTTACCTGTTTAAGTGGATTATTGTCCAGCTTCAAACACACGAGATTAGGTAGCGACTTCAGGATTGCACCTGGCCAATCTTTAATCTTGTTCCTAGACAAAATCAAGGTCTGCATATTTTTTATGAATTAATGCTATCAATTACTCGAGAAAATTTTAACAAAAAACAATACAACTATGTGAGATTCAGAGCTAATCCCATATCAATCCGGATAGGAAACAATACAACATAGGTCCTACGGGCTTTAGTTATCAGCAGTTATGAAAGGAATTTGAACTCAATATTTGTCAATATAAAACTGGCTAACCCAAGTTTCTGCATACGATGTAATTAGGCTGTATCTAACTATAGCAAGAATATCTTCCTACGGTTCTAAATTTACTAAATTGAAGTTCCTAACATCCATGACTTTTAAGATCAGTTGTCACTAGGCAACAACGACAATTTCCTATTGAATTTCACTATATTTGTCACTTCGTTGATTTTGCAACGCATAACTTAAGCATATTAACCTGTAGTGAAGTACACGAAGAAAGTTCAACTGGTAGCTCCTGAATGGAATTCTTTGACAGATCAAGTTTCATTAGTTCACAGGATTCCCAAACTTCTGATGGTACAGTACTCAGCCCTTGCCCTTCTAGAGAAAGCTCCTGAAAGCAGGAAAAGTAAAATTTGAATGATAAGAAGGAAAATCACAGAACAGGTACTACATGCAGGTCATTAACTGGCATGAAATCTTTATTAGGATGGAGTAGACAAAACCAAATAAAACAAATCTTGTCAGCAATGAGACCCAGATAAAATATTTCATGACTCTCTGCAGATTATATTGCATCTGATTTAGATCCCTTTACATATGATTAATAATAAATAAACCAATCAGCTCTCAAAGGCTTTTGAGGCTTATGCCTTCAGACTTACCCCTTCTTTGGACCATAAATCTCTCATATAAGAGGCTTGCGCCTCTATGAAGACCCACTGATATTCAAGTCTTTACGCTGATTAGAAGAATATTATTAATTTTCCCAATTTTTAAAAATATAAAAGTTTCTCTATGTATGCATGCTAAAACAGGAGTGATAATGATTCAATCTATTACTGCTTTTACTATCTAGAATTTAAAAATATTGAAGCTAAAATTGATGGAATAAGTCAATGATAAATAGTAGTGATGTTAATGATGTCCATTTAGAAGTTTTATTTAATTGCCAATTGACGATGGTGGTTATCACACAAATTTAGGATTTATATAATTTTTTTAATCAAAATTGAGGCTTAAACATTGCCTCTTCCAGAGGAAAGACCTTGAGTTCGCCTTTAGCCTTAAAAGATAAAAAAAAGGCTAAAACATTGTTTTATAATTAGAAATTTCAGACTTGTGTAGGACCTTTTCATCAAATACAAAAAGCTTAATAAGAAACTACAAGTTGTAACAAATTTCTAATTCTAGAACTACCATAAAGTTGTAAGGATCCCTCCCGCTCTCTTTCAGTCAGATTCCATAATAAAATACTATCTTTATGCAACATGTTCAAATTGGGATTTTTTTATTCCTAGAAGTGAGTTTAAACCAATATCTCTGTGAAGTAACAAATGTGGTGTGGTAGGTAATCGCTCCAAAGTAAATGTTGAGCAATTACATAATAAATCACCCTTTTATGACCGAATAACTGTGTAAGCTTTTGGAACTTCTAAAAAAATTATGATAGGCAATACCTTTGAAGTGATAGACATTCTAGCTGCCATAGTAATTACATCCTCTTTCCGAGTACTACTAGCCTCAAGATCTAGAAAGAATCCAAGTTAATTATTTTATAACTAAAAAAAAGAAAAATTTTTAAGTAATGTAGACATCATAAGGAAGAGAGACTGCAGATGTGAAATAATACATGGCCTAAAATTGTAATATAAAAATAAAAATTTTAAACTCTACTGTACCTTCATTCTCAGGAAGTCTACTTCGGAGATACTTCAGTAAAGCAGGTGTTGGCCCAGAAACTAGTGAGCTAGCATTGAAAAAAGCATTATAATTTAGTCATCCGTTCTAGTGAAAGCGAAACAATGAAAAGCTATAATGAGCATTAGGTAAGAATACACTCAGACAGAATTTTCACACCTTCGAAGAGTTCGTATGGGATTGCCCGTGAGCAAGAGCTTTCGCAAAGTAGTCATCTTACCTACACAAAGGAGGATCAATAAATCAATGACTTTCGTCAAGTTTCTATCTATTCTTTAAATTTTTCCTGAAAAGTTTTAAGAAACGGATTCTCATCAAATACAGTGAAATTGTTGCTCAGTCTTCCTTTTTGTTCCTTTAAGAGGGGCACTAATACCCTGTTATATCTAACTTCTTCTGGCACTGCATTGGTTTATGCTTATGAAAGAATAGTAATTGGTACAATTAATTTTTCCTGCCTCTAAAAATATCTATCAGTGAACAGGAACAAGTGGAGTAAAACTTTGTTTGTTGACTCTGTAAACTTTATGAATAATGCAAGAGGAGAATCTATAGAAGTATGAATCTTTATATAATTGTAAAAATATTCAAACACCCTAGATTATATCTGCTAACCTTACCCATCTCTGCAGGCAGTCCAGTCAATGAGTTGTTTGAAAGATCAAGGACCAAGAGATGCAGCTTGCATGCCTCAACTGGATACTCTTTCAACTGCATATAGTAGTAAGCAGGCATGTTAATAAAAATCCCAAGAATTATCTAATGAAAGAAAGAGGATTCAATAACCTTTAAACAATATAATTCAGGTGACAATAAAAGAGATTAAATCCATATAAATAACCAAATTTCTCGAGTAAATAATTACTTCTCCATCTGTACACGAAGGGAAAATAAGTTACTTAATATCACATGTGTAATTATGTAAGAATTGAAACCTGTTTGAATGAATTTTTCTCCAACCAAGCGGCAAATATATTTTACTTCATCTCAATTTCTGGGCTGGAGGTTCATGAGAAAAATATTGATATGAACTCGATCTTGAGATTGAAAAGTAAGAAAATAGGGCTGAAATTGAATTATAAATTATAATATCAAAGAAAATTTTAGTGGGTACTAAGAATTCACAATTATGTTCTACCACCAACCAAGCTGTCAGATATTGGTCTTATCCACACTAATTTATGAGCTGCAAAATGAGTCTGTTCTCCTTTCATTTTCTCAAAAAACTTATAAAGGATTAAAAAACTCCAGTCCTACATGCAGTTTATTTCACAATACTTACGGATGTGTGATAAAAAGTATGCCCATAACCAAAAACCACAGTGCTGAATTTCTTAGCAATTTAATTTAATTAATATAGAGTTGGTTATTTGAGCTTAACAAAAAATTTACATCAGATCTTTGAAGTTAAATATTCAAAAATTAATATCATGAACATGTTTTTGGATTACAGCATTTGCAAATTTTCATGGCAATAGCCCAGAACATAAACTAAACTTGACAAATAACAAATTAAAGATAGAAAAATAGAACTCCATTCAAAATGCTACAGAGCTCAAGAAAACATTCTATACTTCAATTTATTATATTCTGAGTAATGGTCCTAATAGATAATCTTGAAGTAATCAAGGCAGAACTTATTTATGTTTGAATGTTCACATTCCGAAGTCTATCCTAACCAACGTTTCAAAGAGCTGTAAAATTTCCTCTAACAGTTTTCTTAACAGTTTCCCTATTCTCTATTGTACATTGATAGAGGTCAGGAAGAAAATGATAGGTAAGAGACGTAAGTAAGATGAACGGCCTACCTGGTTTGAGTGAAGATCTAAGGTCCCCAGATGAGAAAGAGCCCCAATCTCCACTGGTAATGTACTCACTGAATTATTTCTATCATTTGAAATCACATTACCAAATCAAATTAAAAGGAAAAAGGTAAGAAGAAAAAAAAAATATCCTTTGAAAGCCCATGTCAATCTAAACCAATTGTGTGACAATGGATGGAACATTACCCCATATATAATTCTGCAAGAGAACAGCAATCCATTATTGAAGGAGGAATTGATGAAATTTCTGCACAGAGGATTTATTTTGGAAGCCTTGTTATAAGGTGAAAGATAAGGATTAAAAAGGAGCAGTAAAGAAGATTTAGTGGTCTAATCAGCCTAAATAACTCACTGTTCTGGTGAATATTTAAACGAATGAGACGTGATAGGCTGCCAATATTCTCAGGCAAACCATTTAGCAAATTCTTTGCTGCAAAGATTAAATTATAAAACGACATTGATCTGGATCTTGTAACACAACATATGAATGAAACAACTAATATCAGATCAAGACATCAAAAATTACATGCATTGAGTTCAGTGAGCATGGTCCATGACGCAATCAAATTTTTAGATATCATCGTTAGCTTGTTCCCCTGCCAAAAAAAAGGTTAAAAAAAAATTATCATTGCTTAACCAAACATACACGTTTTTAACAATCCATTAGTAAAATTACAATTATTTCTCATTACCTCCACATCAAGCTTTGTCAATTTTGAGCAGTTTGCTAGTTCATCAGGCAAGCTGGCAATAGAATTGTTTGAAGCCTGAGGAAGGGTATAATAAGAAACCTTGCTAGATACATTATGCTTAAAATAAATAAATAATAAGATTTTAGCATTAATTGTTAGTTGGTATGTCACAAACATGTCCCGTAATCCATCATGCTTATGGGAAGGTATTACAAGCTTGCCAGAGTTACTAATAAACGATGGAAAGAGCCCCACAAAGTCGGTCAAGGCAGCCAGATCAAGAACCAGACCATTTTTGCATGTGGAAGTGTAGTGCAGATCACAGCAGGAAATAATCACCTTCAGGTCTGATAGATCCAAACATCTTCCTAGTGCACTTGGTAGTTCCTTGAGACGATTGCTTGTACAGTCAAATCTAAAGGGAAACAACTGTCTCAATTGGAGACTCAATGATACAAATAAAAATAGACTTCAAAAAAAAAATTAAATGCAGGAAGAACAATTAGAAGCAAATAAATGAAGGAAATAGTAAATCTCACTAATATAAAAACAATAATAAAAAGGAAAAAAATAAAAGATGAGGTGAAAGGGAAGAAGTTTAATCATGTCTGTAGGTGTGTAGAAATATCTTAATCAATTTGCAAAGCTGATAAGTACTTAAATAAATAAAAAATAGTAATAAAAAGGAACACTGAAAATTGATTTTCAAATGACTTCAATCAATAACTTCCGTCCCTTATGCCAAAACGAGCATAGCTCGACGGTAATTGGCATATATATCCAACCAAGAGGTTGTAAGTTCGATCCCCTACCCCCACACGTTGTACTAAAAAAAATAACTTCTGCCCCTTATGTCTTTGTAATGTTGTTCCCGTAGATACTCAAAGAATTAAAACGGAACAACCTTTATCCAAATGAATCATCACTGCAGAAATATACTGCTTGTTCCTTTCATCATAAATTACGAAGAATAGATCTACTGGGGATATTTAGAAGAGAGAATGAATACTTGACAAGTGAAGTTGCGGATCCAATTTCCTCTGGTATTTTCACTATTGAATTGAAGGACACGTCTAAGAGTTTAAGTGCAGGAAGCCTGCAAGAGCATAATCAGCTTTACTTTCTTACAAAGAAAACGGTATTGGAGGAGAAAAAAGTACTCAATCAGAACTCACTCTCCAATGGCAGCTGGTAGTTCAGAAAGTTTATTGTGGCACACATTTAACACAGTAAGAGAAGATAAATTCCTAAGTTCTTCGTTCAATGATTCAATATTATTATGACCTAGAATCAACTTCTGTAGCTCCACAGCCTGCAAACAAACGCAATGAACGAAAAGATTTAGAATCAAATCTTCAAATTCACCAACTCGAAAGTGAAGAAAAAGTTTACCTCCCACCACTTCTCGTCCGCCTGAACTGCATCCAAGCTCCGATAAACCTCACTCGGCACATCACTAAAGATTAGAACCAAAATTCAGGTACATCCTCTTGAATCACGCAATACGATTAATGCGGCATCTTCTTAATTAATCTTAGCGTCCATATGGATTTTGAAGTCGTGATCAGGATGTGTAAATAAAGGAAGAAAGAACTTGCCTGAGGGAGCGATTCGATAGATTAAGAGAGCCGGATGCTCTTGCGGCCTTGAGCGCCCGATCCATTGCTGGAACGCTTCCAGTAGACTCAGTACAGAATGTAGAGCTTTGGACTGAGATCTATGGCCATCGTTAGGCGATTGAGAAACTCTAGCTTTCTTCTTGGTTCTTCAGTTCTACTTTGTTTACAGAGAGGGAGAAAACGAGAGCTCGATTTTTGGCGACCAGCTAACAACTACTTACGATTTCTCGGTTCGCACTTTCCTTCAATGATAGAAACATTTCAACAAACAAACGACAAAATACATGTGAATTTTTTTTTTTCTTTTGATGATTTAAATACTAGTACTGCTTGTTTCTATACCTTCGACTTTCGTTCAGTTTGGTTCCCCGTGTTTTTTTTCCTTCGTTTCATTTTTGTTATTGCGCTATATTTTTAGTCAAAAGTAACGATCATCTTAGTCGGTTGATTTTATTTTTATCTCATTTTTTAATATTATCATAACATTTCAATTAATAAAATATATCCATAAATTTAAATTAAATGATTAAATACACCAAATAAATCACTTTTTAAATGTACAAAGATAAAAGCAAACATTTTGAGAGATCATAGAAGCAATGCTGCAGAAAAAGAAGATTTGTTGCAATGTAGCTAACAAGAACGGAATCACGCTCTGTAGGATTTGGTACAATAACTAAAATGAAAAAAAAAAATTTTGAAAGTAGAGAATGCTCGCTTTAAAAAACAACTATTAGATATATGTTTTAGTCTTGATGTGTGGACGTTTTTTTATTTTAGTCTTTATTGTTGAGTAGCTACGTTTTGGTAGTTTTCGGTTATATCCTTACTCATATTAAATGTTGAAATTAGATAAAAATAACATAACATAATACTTACTAAATTAATAGAAATTTAGATAACAAATTACATTACCTAAAAAAGGTTCTAATTGTTGATCCAAATTTCGAGGAAGTTGGAAGATGTCAAGGACAAGAGTACTCTTGTATAGTATATTCACATTTTCCTATTTGATACTATATTCACATTATCCTATTTTGGCATAACTTTTACGGCATTGCTTTTTGTTTCACTCAAAAAGTTTCATAACAATGGAGATAATTATCTTCGTCTATATATCATAGATCACTTTATTCTCTAACCATTTAGACTTTGTTTGCACACCTTACAATCTCGATAGAACAAACTTTGACTTTGTAAGAGGTGGCTTAATTCCTTGTTTAATATTTGTTAGATCCTGGCTAGACATAATTCTCGTCAATTTTGATATTACCACATTTATTAAATTAAAACTTTTTAAACTAAATTTAAAAATGCACAAATATTAGGGATTAAATAAAACATATATTAGTCTTCTCTAAGAATAACATAAAATAATTTGTGCATTAACTCAATGACATTTTTTTAGTACAACCGATGTGAGAGTGAGATTTGAACTTCCAACTTCAATAACTTGTTTATGTATCGCAAGAATTTACTAATTATACATATCAAAATAATGTGTAAATTAATTATGCATGTATATATATATAACTATGTATATTATATTTTTGGTTAAATTACAAGTTTAATTTTAAATTTGTCTAATAAGTCATTGAACTTGTTAAATAAATTTATAAATTTTTAGTGTTATGTCTAATACATCATTGACCTATCAATTGAAAGTTCAATAACTTGTCATGACTTTTTAAAGTGAGACCTACTAAACATAATTCTTAAAGTAATTTGACATAATTCTTAAAGTAATTTAACATAGAGGTTAAATGAACATAATTCTTAAAGTAATTTGACATAATTCTTAAAGTAATTTAACATAGAGGTTAAATGAGGTGAGACAAATTTAAGTGAGTAAACATAACTTCCTTTCAAATATAATCATAAATTTGAATCTCCATTTTACATTGTAATATTTGAAAAATAACTTAAATTATTTAAAATTAATATAATTTCAAATTTAGTCTATAAATTTAGTGTCATGCAGTCCATGTCATTACATTAACATAATTAGCAAAGTAACGTGACATATTTATTAGATAAAATATAAACAACATAAAAACAGGTGGACGAGATAAATAATATTTTAGTAAATATTGCAGCTTTCTTTTTGAAGCTCTTTTTATTTAAGAAGTGAGATAAAATTATTTTAACGTTGAATGAAACATTTTATTAGACGCCGCTTGGGGTCTTAGTGTGCTGATCGTCGTCGACAGTAATAGGCGGTGTCTGATGGGGTCCGGGGTTGCCAAAATGGGCCTGATGAGGCCCAAAATTGCCATGTTGGGCCGATGACTGATGGGGTCCAGAATTGCCAAATTGGGCCGTTTCAACGGGCTTGGATGTGGCCCAATTGATTTCTACTTCGTGGTGGTCAATTGAAGTCAGTGGATAAAAGCCGTAAGATCGGCAACCTTCATAAGAAAAGCCATTGCATCCCCTACGATCACTGGATGGACAAACATAGCCCAACATGCACTCGCTGTTCGGCCCCTCAAATCCTGGGCCAGACCAGTACCCCCCCGGCCCACCGTATCCCGGCCTGTACCCGACCCCAACTCCGACTCCAACTCCAAATCCATTAATGATCGGATCAACACCTCTCCTGCCGCCGCTGAGTCCTCCTCCCATGGCTCCCTTGGGGTCCTCGGTGACTGGAAGCGGCTTGTCGAGGGGGAGATTCGGACCTCCGAGGTTGGAGTTGAGGACCCTGTTGGCGAATGTACAGCTTATGCAAAGGAAAACAAAGGGACACAGAAAGAAATACTTGAGGGAAGCCATCGTTTTTGGTGGAAGTTTGGTGATTTGGATGGGAAGATTAATAGGGCTTTATATATATATGTGGGAAGTTGGAGGTGTTTGGAGGGAAGGAAAATAAGCCCAGTGGGTGTTAGCTTTATTTTCCGGGAATCTGGGGACCATGGAATTCGTGTTGATGTGTAAACATTCCGTGTTCGTTCATGCTTTTATACTAGTTTAAATATACATTTTGGACAAACATATTTGTAATGTAACGATGTGTTTGATATTTCTTTTGAATATAAACCACATAGAGTTTAAGGGTGGTTTTGCTTATGATCAGATGAATCTTTTGCTTAATACAGAATGGAGGGATCCCTAGGTTTTGTGCAGAGGAGACGAGAGGTGGGCTGGTGGAAGGGATGAGTTTCGACAAAGAATAACGGATGCTATGTCCACGTAAGGCCATGTGGACACGATCAAGATGCAACCATTAAAGGTCGGGTCGAGTGACGATGGTCACATTTGACAATCCAGCCTTGCGTGCAGGTCAAATTTGGACATCGATTTGATGATTAACCCACTTCTGATGCAGCATGCTGCCCTGTGCACATCTTTTTAAACATGATTGTGGCACGTGCACGTCTCCTAAACGTGGTCATAGCCCTCTGTCTGTTATTAAGTTCATGGTAATTTATATATCTACTCGTGTGGACATACTTGCCACCAACCAAGTCCACATGTTGACTTGCACTAAAATTAGCGATGGGATACGAATAGTTTCTTAAGATAAATAATATCGAAGGACATTCAATTTGAGGTATACAATCAACCCGTCCAATTCTATCCGACCCAAACCAACTCTAACTTAAGCATCATAGAATCTTTGGCTGACACCACGTCGGTGTCTAGCTTCTTACTCACTATATTCAAATGGATAACCCTACTCCCTTTCATCACTCAGAAGAGCTGCGCTCACCTCACAAGAAGCAGCATCCGACCTCAGTTATTCATGTGGAGCACTACGTGATAAAACTTGTCTAGTGTCTTACTAAACCAACGGGCGACAGTCATAGGTTTTTCCTAGAGACAATGTTGTTTGAATTAGATTCCATTTTGGTACGACAGGAAGGAGTTTACACTATAGATTTGTGAAGATTCAACTTGTGACTTGAGAAAGAAAGAGCCTTAATTCAAAATATGGTACAGGGTGTCAGAGCTTCTATTTCTAAGTACAATTCTCTATATAGAGGCATCTCTCCTTCCTGTACTGCTCTTAAAACAAACAGAGATTCTTTTTTTTTTATTGCAAACACATCCAAGAGATTGGCTTTCAAAGAAAGTCGAGGTACTGAAAAAGCTGCAGCTTACCCTTATCCTAAAGAATATAAAAGGAGAAGGTGAATAGGCTTTTCGAAGTCCGGGGATAGAGAAAACAAATCCAACATTTCAATGTCAAAAGTTGGGACTCCGAGAAAATTCCATTTCTCAAAATGGCCTACTAAACACTGATTTAGTATGCTTATTGTATCTCATGAATTCATATGAAATCTACGTTCAATATCAAACATACTCTAATTATTTCACATTTTTGGAAACTCACAGTATTGATTTGAGCCAGCAGAAGGGTCATAACCAACTCGGACACGACGGAATCTCCATAGCTTTTAAGACTCACGTTTCATCAACATCCCAAAATGCCTAAACATTTTCACCAGTACCTCCTGATTCTACATCATTCAGACTCTCAGCCAACATTCTTTGCCTGTTCTGTAATTGTCTTTCTTGAGCAACCATATACAAACCTACACAAGCGACGTTGATTACAAAGTTGGGGAAATTGGACATAGCTTATAAGAAGATAAAAAATGTTACTTTACTCTCAACTAATTAGGTGACAACTTCGTACAAATGAGTTACTTATCAAGAATTCATGTGCGAAGAGGTTAAGAGAGAATACCAATTGCACTCCCTATGGCACAGACCCAGAGAACCCTCATGGACCATTTATCACCAATAACTCCTCTGCCTCCCATATCTAACTGCAAATGTAGAGCAAATAGCTTATTTTATAATTACAGTACTCGAGCCTCCATAAAAGTCAAAGAACATAGGAGACCGGTTCATTCTTTAAGCTTTTAGGAACAAGTGTTGAAGGCATGGAACTAATGAAACTAAGGAAACAGATTTGCATACTAGACATGGATTGGAGAGGCAGATACGCCATCAGTCGATCAAACCTAAACGAGAATGTCCTTTTCGGAGAAAGAACTTCCTATAAAAAATAAAACACCAGGAAAACAGGATACTTACTACCAAATGGGATCACTTCAAGTTGTCATGTTTGTTTCTTTTCACATATATTAAGGAAGGCGTTGTTTGTTTGTTTGTGTTTTTTATGGACAGTTTGTTTAAGGAATGTCCACACCCAGATGACAAGCAAAGGCTGAAACTTAGCCAAGAACTTGGCCTCAAACCTCGCCAAGTCAAAATTTTCCACTTCAAGTTGTCACGTTGGGAAAGAAAATAAACAATCGTTGAATAAAGCAACCATTCATTAGCTAATAGCGCAGAAAGTGAGAAACCTTACCTGGATACTCCAAATCTATGCTGGATATAGATATAAGCAAAGGCATTTTTGCATAAAGAAGCGGATAGAAACAGATTAAAACTAAGCAAAGGAAGATCCAATGTCAACAAGGCACCACACTCAAGAAACAATTCAGGTCTTGGTCTTGTAGCATAAAGAAATGGCAGTATATTGACTTCAAGTCAAAGAGTTAGGAGGTTCCGAACTCATTTCCCCGTCTCTTATTCTTAACTTTTGAATGAATCAACAGATAATTAAATCGGTCAAAATCCCAGAAATTATCCCAGTTTCCTTTAAAAAAAAAAAAGATGAGTATTGATGAACCCCTTTCTCAAAACGATTGAGATAACAATTAAGGGAAACATGTGATGGTAACCAATGAAGTCCAGGAAAAATCTGAGGCTTCCCACCAAAGTACAATTTCTGAAAATCGAATGAAAGAAACAAATCTAAGCGATACATTTGAACAAACCCACGATTAAAATTGCAATCAGACATCAAAGGAAATGAACCATACCCAGTTTCTAACTAATTCCTACGTAAATTACTGAGTACAGAGGGAGAGAGAGAGAGAGCAGGAGCTACCTTTAAGTGGCTGGTGCTATTCTTCGTGTAAGAAGCTTAATTTGATGCTCTGTGTCTTTTGGCGCTCGACTGATCTTCCCCGCTGACCCGTGGAGGGTTTTGGGATTTTGGCAATGGAAGGGAAGCAGTGTCGCGCCATCAGCGAGGAGAGGAGAGGACTAATCAGCGGTGAAGATGAGATCTTGACATCTTGTGCTGTTTCAGTCCGCACGATTCAACAATTTCACTCGCGCTTCCCCTGGTTCTATCGCGCTTGATTTCTTTGCCAAATTGGATCACCGGTTGACACCACGGCCCAATATTCACTGGGCTTCTGAACCTCATATTCGGCCCAAGCCCACTAATTTTGTGAACCTTTCGAGATTTGTGTAAATCTATCCTAATTTTAGAAACAACTCAAACTCAAACATGTCGTGAATCTCGATAGGGGAGAAATTTGCAAAATATAAGTGAGTACTCTGATGCTCAAGTCAGTCCAAGTTCGAATTGATTAAATTCAAAAACCGACGAAATTCACGCATACCTATAAAAACATTTTCATACCTTTTATAGACAGTCGTTTATGGTGAGGTATTAATTACCAACGATATCTTCTTCTTGTGGTGCATTCCAAAGATTAAGCGGATATTGATTGCTCCTTAATTCCTCCCCATATCCACATCATATCATGGATGTCACAAAGTGGAGAATTAGGTTGTCGTATATGGATACTTGATCCATCTCCAAGCTCCCTCTCCTAAGCTCCTTACTCCTTTCGAATGTCTACATCCTATTCCGACTTATCTGGAGATCTGGTCCGTTCCATGACATGTGGTGGTAGATTTCCAAGCTCCCAGCACAATCCATAAAGTTTAAGTAAAACTTTATTTGGTTTCAAGATCCAACACTTTTACATCTAAAGTTTCAAAAAGTGAATGTAGATTGCATAACTACTAATCATCTATTCAACGTCAAGCAAATAAGGATGTTTTGAATTTTTGATTTTGGTTTTTATTTTCAAAATTTATTTCAAGAATAATTTTCCGATTACTTGAAAAGTTGAAATCATTAGTCACTCTAAATTACCAATGGATATAAGCCTATAATTAAAAAACAAAACAACTTTTAACTAAAAGAGAAATTTTAGAAACAAGTTTTACCTATACATATCATCCATTTTCTGATCTAAATTGAATTATCTTTCATAAGAGTCTACATTTCCAAATAAACAATTCATCAATTTGGAAAAAATATTAAATATTGATTGGTCATTAGTTATCTTACTAAATGCTAAGGTATTTATCAAATACCGAACTTTATTTTTCTCATTTTTTTTCCGCATTTCTCTCCCCTACGCGTCAAATTTTAATGGTTTTCAACAAAAAAGCGATGCGGACCGACTAGCACCTTAAGTAGTGTTTCTCTGTTCAAACCTTCATGTGCTAAAAAAATGACTAGAAATGCCTTCTCTCTCTCTACAATTATGAAAGTACGTATGCTGAAATTTTTGATCCACAGCAGATGGGAATGCTAAATAAAACTACGATTAATTCAAGAAAGGAGACTGTTTTTTACACCATGGAAAACGAAATGACTTTATGCTATTCCAAAAGAAAAACAACTCAAAACCATTCATGTACTATCATGGGCTGCTACAAAATTACAATGGTTGCCAGAAATGATTGGATTGGAGAGTTTCCCTTAGTTCGTAACTTTGAAGTTCTTGTAGGGTTGAACCGTGTAAGTACCAAACACGAGATAATCGCGCAAAATACAGTCTCTTCTCTCACAGGGCAACATCTGGGTCCAATCTTCGCTGGATGGCAGCTGCAGCCTATAATAGAAGGTAGCGACAATTCAAAAAACTAGCCTGAGAATTCATCAAACTTAAACTGACTGAAGAAAAACTTTTTTGACATCTACACCTATGGCTACCTCAAAGTTACCAAGCTTATACTGATACGCCATCTCCTCTCGGAGGCGAGCTTGTTCTTTCATTGCTTGTGCCTGTGAAGCATCAAGTAAGAAACTTAGAAATAAAGTTAGATAATCCAAACTAGTTTCAGAGAGTAAAATCACTGACCATTCCAGTCTGCATAGAGCGCTTTAAGGCTTCCACTTGTTCTTCCTTGTGTTTTTCACGTTCTCGAAGTAGTTCTTGCCTGAACGAAAAAGGAGAGTGAAATTATAAACCCAACCAACAAAACAATGTTTGCATCAAATTGACCATCTCTGAATGATGTAGTGAGTTACAGAATTTGTTAATTACCTTTAGTAATACTTTGTTTGTTTATTGACCCAGCTTTTGGTGTAATTGTTTTCTTTTTTTTTAGTTAGTTCAAAATTTCTCAAGATCTTGTATGAATGATTTGATATACTTTTGAAGATTGAATAAAGAATTCTTTGTCAATTCTAAAAGAGTAGTTAGGCTCCATCATCAAACATGCATGTTCAATCATCAGATGAGCAAATTTCTTAATATGGGGTGCATTTAATCCTCAAAATGAACAGCAGGTAAATAAGAGGAAAAGTAGAAATACCTCCTCTGTTCTTCATCATCAAACACAGTGCGTTCCCCTGCCGAAAGCTTTTTGTGGCCCTTCTTCATATCTTTTAGCATTTTATGCTGGTAATAAGCATCAAGGTTGTAGTACCTGAAATCACAGGACAGGAAAAAAAAAAAAAGGCATGCGGATTAATGATGGATGGCTTAAATCGCACGAGCAACAACATGAGTAGATGAGCAGATCTTAAGAAAAACTTCAGTTTTTACTCGAGATAAAAATAAAGATTGGATTTAAGGTATTGTATAAAGTTTAATAATCTCCAAGAAATATTGGTCATATTAATGGTCCATCTAGCGTTCTTTGTTCATTTCTTTCTTACGACCTTCTCAAACAATACCATAGTAGCCTAGCTGCACAAACAAAAATCACAGAACCTTACTTTTTAGATGGAAAAGTGGCCGTATTATGGTCCTCCATGAATCTGTATAAACAATCATCACAAGATGAGTAAGATTGCAGCTCTTTACAATTCTTGTTGTTCTTTCAAAAATAGATTAAGTGGTCATTAGATAAATAAATATAACAGCTATCATCAAGGGTAATGACTGTGAGGAGTTAACTAAACATGACCAATTCATCTACTTACTCCTTAAACATTTGCTTCTCTTCCCAATTAGCTAGGCTTTCCAAGTTCACCTAAGCAATGTAATATTAAAAAGAATATAATTAGCAAAAATACAACGACTGCAAAAGCAATTAGATCGTAAATTCGTCTCAACTTGGTAGACTTTTATGTTCAATCAAAAGAATATGCACACTACTAAAGTAATTTTTTTAAATAACTGGGAGTCGACTTCCCTGAGGGGCACCAGCGCTAGCCCTAAGACCCGAACACGGGTGTACACTACTAAAGTACTTTGAATCCAAAAAACAGAAAAGGGGGCTATCTAGATTGAGTAACATGAAAAACTAATTTTGTTTTAGTCAATTCAACTCCATATATTGAAGAAATATTAAGTTGGGGCCACTGTATTGAAACTATTTAGCAGTCTCTTTAAAATGAAGGTAACTTAACAATAGCATATAGCTATTCCACACAGTTACAACTTAAAAATGTCATTAATTAGCCATAATGGAAGACTTTGCGCATAAATCAATTTACCTTTTTGATTTCAGCCAACCATGCAGTGAACTCTGGTCGCTTGTTCCTATAAAATATAGTCAATAAGAACAAATTGCAAGAGAGAGTGAATGGTTGTGCAGAAGAAAGCATGAACCAATATAGAAAATCTACAAAAGTATGGTTCAGTTGATTACATGCACAAGGAGGACTAAGCAGAGGACTTGAATTTCGAAAAATAAAGACAGTGCGAGCATATAATCTCCTCTCTCGCCACATTTTCCCAGTAAACAAACAGAAAATTTAATGGAATTGAATCTTCACGTACCACATATCAGTTTCTTTGATAATCCCATACTTTCCCCACGAATTCGTGACTGCCCCCTTCTTTCCCCGTTCCTTCTTCTCCTTTTTCTTCTCCTTCCTTCGTTTCTCTTCCTCCCTCTCCTTTTTCCTCTTCTTCTTCTCCTTCTCCTTTTTCCTCCTCTTCCGCTCTCTTTCCTCCTTTTCTCTTCTCCTCCTCCTCTCCCTCCTCTTCCTCCTCCTCCTCTCCTCCTCGCTCTCGCTATCGCCTTCCGAACCCGAACTACTCGACGCAGATTCCGCGTCGGAGTTCTCCGAATCCGAGTCATACTCCGAGCTTTCAAATTCAGCATCCTCGGAATCAGAATCCTCCTCACTACTGTATCGTCTACGGGATTTCCCCTTTCTTCTCGAGCTCCTCCCGCGTTTCTTGTCATCGGAATCCGAACTGTCTCGCGATTTTCTTCTTAATTTGTTGCGTTTTCGTCCCTCGTCCACTTCGGAGCCCGAAATTCCATGACCCTTTTCGGAAGTCCTACCAGAAGTTCTCTTCGACGGGGCTCCGTTCTCTTCTTCTCCTCCTCCTCCGCCGCTGTCACCGTCTCTATCGGAACTTCCTCTCTTATCAGGCAGCTCACCATTTCGATCTCCAGCCATTTTAGTTGAGATTCGGGTGCAGAGATTCCCACAGGCGTTCGAGCAAGAAAGATGAGTGGAAGGCCTCGTGTTGCAAGACTCTCCGTTACATCGCATATATTGTGACGGATCATTTGGCCCAATGGATCGTCTCTTCGATTCTAAAGTAAGCCCAATTCTTGTATCTAATACATCTTTGTTATTAAGTTTAATTAATTCCTTCGTGGCATGCACATGTTTAAGCCTTTATATGCGTAGTCGTTTGACTAATAGAGTTTTTTTTATTACAATTTGATTAATAGAATTAAAGACATGAAACTATTAGATACCGATTGAAATTCTGATGACCTGTTAGATTTTTATTTTTATTTTTATTTTTTTAAGTTAAGGGATTATATAGACACAATTCAAAGATATTTTATAACTTTTTAAGGTACGAAATAGACCCACATTTTAAAAGTTGAAAGTTAAAATTTGAAGGTAATGAGTTCAAATTGCCACCCCAAAACTTAAAAACTTAATTGGTAAGTATCTTACTCATCACGACGGAAATACAGATTTTTTAAGGGAACAAAATCACTGTAAACATTCTTGAATCTTGACTAAAAAAAATGACTGGAAATTTCAACCTCTACAGTTCCACTTTAATTTATGTACATGAAGTATCTAATACATTCCTAATTCCTACATTAGCATCAAGTTTCAAACTTGATTTTACAAGTTCTTAAACGATGCTGTGATTTCATAAGAGCATCTAATCACCTCACCTGTAATTCGCCCGTCATCGCTATTTCACCGTCGTTTTCTAAGGTTTCCACAAGCTCATCTAAGGCATTATGTAGTTTTCCATCCATGGAAGGTACAGTCTTCAATGAGCTCAGAAACTCTTTCAGTTCCCCATATCTTCCATTTTCAGATAGCCATCGCAGAATGCTTGATACAACGCTAGGTTTTGGCCTCCACCCGTTGTTTTGCTCTTTTACAGCAAGAGCTTCATTCATGCACTTAAAAGCCTTCTCCAGGTTCTGTTTTTCCAAGTACCCTGCTGCAATAATGGCCCAACTATTTGGTGGTGGGATTCTCCCTTCTCTGGCAATGCTCCTAAGCATCTTTTCAGCTCTTTCGATTAACCCCTTTTGCGAGTAACCGATAAGGAGAACGTTCGGGACTCGAAAATCGTAACACTGGCAAGATGACTCCCATTCCTTGAGCAGATTTTCAGCTTCCTCAAGCCGCTCGAGCTTTACCAAGGAACCCAACATGGTTATATAATCCCTATTGACTTGCTTCTTACACTTCTCCTTCTGGAGGGCCCACAGTCTCATTACTTCATCATTATGTCCCAGACTGGTGTAGAGGGAAATGAGATGATTGAATCCGAGCGCATCTCGGTCTACCTTGTCCTCACATTTTCGAAGGTAATTCAGTGCTTCTTCGTGCATACTGGCTTTTATGAAAAAATTGGCTACCATTGAGTATGTAGTCCAGTCCATGGATATGTGGGATTGGCTCTCCATTTCTTTCAAGACCTTCTCCATAGTGATCAGATCAGACCTAGCTCCATAAGAATTGATGCAAATTCTATAGCTAAAATTGTCAGGAAGAACACCATTCTCCTTCATTTCAGACAGCACGTTCGGAACTTTATCGACGTGGCCAGTGTTCAGATATAGACACATGATATCATTGTAGTTGAGGGGAGTGGAAGCAAAACCCATCTGTTTCATCTCCTGCATATGGGTAAGGGACTTATCTACAAGGCCTTCCCTGACATAACAATTTAGAAGAGCACCATAGAGTTTACCAATTTCCTCCTGGTTAGAAACACTGCTGAAGTACTTCTCTGCAGAATCCAGCCCCCGAACTCGGCCAATCAGATCAAGCTGTACAGCAAAGTCTCTTGTTGTAAGGGGGAAAAGTCCCTTGCTGCTCATCCATTCGGACACCTTCAATTAGAATAATCCAAGAGAAGAACAAACGATCAACTAAAAAAATCTAGGACTGATGAAATCAAATGGATTAAACACACTGTTTGATAACTATTTAGTTTTTAATTTTTGAAATTTTAGCTTATAAACACTATTTCCAACTTTGTTTCTTTTGTTTGTTATCTACTTTTTGATAACATTTTCAAAATTTAAAAACTAAAAATGGTGGTATTTAAAACTTGTTTTTGTTTCTGAAATTAAACATGTTTCTAGAATGATGAAAAGCATGCTAAGGATATTGAGAGAGGAAGTAGGCATAATCTTTAAAAACGAAATCGTCAGTAACCTTTAAGAATTAGGATATCAACCTAGTGTTCAGCTAACTACAAGAATTCAACAATTGTACATAACATTACATATGCCATCCTCTTGCCAAGCAGCAGTCCAGATTTACCTCTGTGGAAACTGGAAAGGATGATTATTTGGACCGGAACGAGAATTCAACTACATTACATTTCCAGAACCATGTTTTAATGAAGATGAAGGAATAAAATCACAGTTAGCTAAACTAAATTTGATTGCTTCAAATTCCAAAATGTATATTTCTAGGTTGTTGCCTCCACAGGATTTTCAGCAATTAATAAAAGGACTAGAGGAATAAACACAAGCAGGGATTTCGAAATCCTCTCCTGCGATTATTCAATAAACCACTAAAATCGATCCTCATCCAACTGACACCATATACAGTCTAATCTTCCTTTAATGGAAAATGGTAAAACCAGGGAGAAATTTGAATTGCGCTCACCTCGAGGGCTTGGCCATACCGCCGGCAAGAACGAAGGTCGCGAACGATTCTCCGGAGCTCAAAGTCCTTGATCTTCCTGCCTTCCTCAATCCACTGATCAAGAATCTGGACTACACTGAGCTCAGGGTCACCGAGAGGACTAATCCTCGCGAAGAGGTTCCTTCGGTTGCAGTTTCGTCTCGTGCTGTATAATCTCAACACCAGAGAACAGAATGAATCTGTCTCTGTTCTCACTGTTCTCTCGAAATTCGAAGACCTGCTTAAGATTTTGAACATTGCTAACGCCGCCGCCATGGCCGAAGCTTTAGAGAGCTGAAATCTCAGGAAAATTCTCGTTCGATTGTTTGATTTGTCTCTTTGCAACGAAATTAAAGTTCTGTTAGACCGCTTTCTTTGAGCGCTCGTTTTCGAATTTATTCACTCCACCATTCGAAATTGACAGTTAGGGTTCTACTAGTACACCATGACCTCCATGACCTCGCTTATTAATATTCATGAGTTACACCTCAAAATTAATTGGCAAGAGTAATTCATGCCTATTATAAATCTAATCCTTAACACGCGTTAGTTTAATTTACCCGATCTATGGCTCCCAATTTATAATGATTTCCACCTTCCCCAATTTATAATGATTTCTATTTGTCGGGTTTTTGTGCAATTATCCAAGTCCAGAGGGGAGTGTTAGATATTTAAATAAATAAATTAAATTTACTCAAATCCAACAACTTTTTTTCTTTTTCACCTAGAAAGAGTAGGAGTGGAGATTCAAAATCAACTCTTAATTAAAGACTGGTGTCAAATTACTACTCTAGGCTTACGTTGGTATATTGTGAGTTGACTTAGTATGGAGTGATTTTGGAGAGATATAATTGGAAGCTCTAAATAGAAAAATTTCTATGAAGTTTGAATTTAATATCTATTTCTCAAGGGGAAAAAATGTTCTATACGATCTTTAGAGTTATTTCTACGAAGGATTATATGATATAGTTGAGGTGGGAATTTTTAATTGATGCAGTAACTTTTATTAATTTTCATTAATGTGGCTTTTATTTTATTTTTCTCTTCCCTCTCTTCTTCTTCCTTCTTCCTTGTTCTCTTGAGAATAAGTGTGACCATCGGAATTTGATATGATGTGATAGTACAACATTTTATTAATCCTCGTGAAGTTTCATCTACCATAGTCTGGATTTTTATCTCTTCTCAAACTTTAACCACAAGATAGATTGGGATAATAATAAAAATTTTAAATAATCATAAGGACAAATTGGAGAAGATTATAATAGTATAGAATTAAAATGTGTACGTTAAATATTATTTTATTAGAGTGAACTAGGACTACAATTTCAACGGGGAAAAACTTGAATTCAATTTTCACAAACTTATCATAAAAGTAGCAACAAAACATAAAACAATATGTAAAAGATAACAAGTTATAAGAAAGAATGTTATCGTTAAAGATTTAAGGGAACTGAAACATGGAAGAAAATGTCTGCCCAAATCTCCAAGAGGAAGGAACCACATTGACAAACTCCATTGTTTTTCCATCAACCAGAGTGAGCTTAAACGACATTCTCTGGTTTCGAAGGTCGACGTTGGCTTGCCAGTTCGCTCCCCAGTTGCGGTGCATGGGCGTCCATGTCCTCCACCCCGACCCCTTTATCCATGCACTCTTTAGCTCCCCACTCCCACCAATATTCGATATCATCACCATGTTGAAGTTCGATTGCCCTCTCAATGTGAATCGAACCCCTCCCTTTCTCCTGCAACTCACCCTTCAAAATAGATGACAATTTTAAACATGTTAAATCACCAATAAACTCACAACGTTTAAGTCATCCGGGTGAAACGGGAAAGAAATGACCAAAATACAAAATCTCATGCTCTTATACCATATTAAACTTGATTAGATCATTAATGAACCCAAAAACTTGATTATCAATATTCATGACGTTTCATCTCAAAATCAATGGACAATAAAGGACTTTTGTTAGGTCCTTTAGAATTGATCCTTAACATGGCTACACTCAAGATGGTAGTTCATTTGGGCTCACCCAAAATCTTGGCTCGAATTCTATTTTTAGATTGGATGTTCATTTGAGTTTGTCAGACTCTGATAACATATCAATATCCATAGAGTTTCATCTCAAAATAAATTAACTATGACATGAGTAGATGGTCCTTATTTAACCCGTCGCCTCAAGATAGTAGCTTTTTTTTTTTTCTGGACCAGATGCTCGTTTGAATTGGTTGAGCTTTAATACCATATCAATATTTATAAGACATTTCGAAATCAATTGACCAATAAAAGAAGTAATTCATGTATATTATAAACTTTCGTTAGATATTATCTTTTCAACCCGGAATCTTTAACCAACAACATTTGAAACTATAAACCCATCCAAATAAAATAAGTGGTGAGTTTTGATTGCTATATACAATATTTGAATATTTGACTTTGCATAATATATATGAGAATATTGTATTATTTGTAATTTGTGTACCTCTTGTAAAGGACGGGTACGATGCCTTCGTTGCCTTGACGAGCAATGTTAAGGAAGGCCGGGGACGACATATCGAAATGGGAGCGAGGGGGGTCGCACGCGCCGCCGTTGTTATTGGAGGGGCAGAAGTTAGTGGCGGTGACGGCGACGGCGCGGCGGCGGAGGCACCACTTGGGGTCGAGCTTATAGTTGCAGATTACTAGGAAGCAAGCGCCGCACGCCTCTCCTGCTCTGAAAAGTGCGCCGCTCAGCGCCGCCGTGTTTACTCCGAATCCGGCGTGGAATGTGTTGTCGTAACCACACGCTCCTCCTGATAAATATTAAATAATACATTGCTTTAATGCAATTACAAAAAATATAAAAAATATATATATAGTTCTGTTTTTTTTTTTTGGCCAAATATATATTTTAATTTAGTCAATGATATTTGAGTTCTTTCTTGTTCTCTTAAAAGTTGTAATTTAGTTGATTATCTTTTCATTTTTTTTCAACTTAGTTCTTCATTATGATTGAATGAATAGATTTATATGATGCAATACGATGAATTGGCAAAAATTTAGATGAAAATTAAAAGGTTGTCAAGGAAAAGAAAATTTAAAATTTATATCCACTTCTTAATTTGGTATTTATTATGAATCCTAATCAACAAATTATGACATTTGAATATTTTATTTTGTTAAATGAACATTTACTTAACAAATCAAAACGTATATAAATCATGATAAATTGTTATGATGAGTTGGAATCTCACCCGCACATGTTATATTAAAAAGAAGGAAAAAAACTTATATTTCAAAATAAAAACAGTTTTCAATTTTTAAAATTTAACAAGATAAATCCATTATTTAAAGAGAAGTTGTTCATCACTGGACCAATGAGCCTGGTGGGTATAGTAGTGGCAATGGACATCAAAAGGCTCAAAAGATCTGAAAATCCTTGTACGCTCTTGGGAGTCATTAGCCTGTTATCTCCGGCGTGCCAACTATGAGAGATCACTAGCAACGCAATGCTTTACCTTTATATACAAAGGGCGCGGGAGCGCTACAACTAGCACTTTGAAGCCAACTGAAAAATGGCCAAACCAGTCAAGTTGAAACTTTGAAGGCTCGAGCGAGGAAAATTTCAAAAGATTTCATTTTCTGATAAGTAAAAAGTGTCGAGATTTTCAAAATGCCATAAAAATATTGATTAAATGTCGATGTCAATAAATATTTCTGAAAAAATCTTAAAAAAATATTTAAATTAATAAATAAACACTTCACCATTTTTAAATAATTTAAAATTTTTTATTATTTATTGTCCACGTCATAGATATTTTGTTAATATAATATATAGTTTTTGATATTTTTCAATTTTTTTTAGAAAATTATGAAAATGTTGATTCACCATGTATCATTGTTCATATGAAAATGTCTACATAATAAATACCTAAGTAATAATTCATATCCCTACCCCATGAAATGACCTAAAAAGGTTCTTTTTCAGGTGAAGAATGACTTCACCCCTTGTGAAACTCCTCCTAAAAGGAAAAGGTCGAATAAGACTACCATAATATTTATATCCGTTACACAAACGTAAATCCAAAGAGGAAACTGTACACCAAGCCTGTATGGCGAGACAGAGAAAAGAAATGGTACCCCAGACCAATATATGAGGTCCACCCTTTACTATTAAAAAAATGACCAGACGTATCTGGTTGCGATCAGATGTAGAAGTAAATCCAAAAATTTATTTGTTCCTAATAACTATGGAATATAGATTTAAAAATGTTTATACGTAGATTTTTCGTCGTACCTCCAACCATATATAAAACTTGAAGCTAAAACGTAGTGGAGGTGCAAGTTTTTAAAGATTCTCACAATCAGAAAATCATCCACACAATTAAAAAGCAAAGATTTTTCTGAAAAACAAGAGAAATTGAAGAACTCACCAAGAGTATTAGGGTTTTGATCAGCTCCATAGAAAGTTGCATGAGCATCAAACCAGCCACCACCACCAATATCCCCATGAACGAAACTAAGAAGCACCAACAAGAAGAAATAAAACAAACAAACCCAACTGGCCATGCCCACCATCATTTTCCCGAGAAACAAACAGAAAATAAGATGAAACAATTGAAAAGATAATGTCTGTAACGTACGTAGAGTAGTATGTTCATTTATAGAGTGTTGTGATATGTCGGTGATTATTTAGAAATATAGAGATGAGAAAGAAGAACGCGGTTTTGGAAGGAAAACTTGGATCACAAGTACAGAGAGATGTGTACTTTCATGATTCCATCAATATCATCAGACAGTGGAAGAACAGTCCCATGTGAGCTTTTGATCTTCTTGTTTTCTAAAATTCCTTTTCATTTGTCGGTGCTAATTTGTATCTTAATCCATGCACGTTCCTTCACACCCACCTTAATTAATCTCATTCTGTTTTTTTTAATGTTTATTGAAGTGATTATAATGCTTTTAAGTGTTGATGAACATGGAGAAAAAAATTGTAGTAGTTAACAACAAATTCTGATTCATCTATTATGTTTTATAAGGTAACAAACATTCCGGTACTCAAGTAATTAGTAGTTAAAAAGTAGAGTGGCGGAGTATCTCATTTATAGACAGTGGAGGGACAAAGCCATTGGAACGGCAATTATGGGCTGTTGAGCCCTAGGTCGAAGTCCTCCAGTCGGTTGAAGAGAACTTGTTGATTCTCCGATGGCCCCAAGAGTGGGTCAGTCTTCTTCGTTGGATTAGTTGGACGGTTGTGACAATTCCAAACTTACTTAATTGGTCCACATGTGTCATATTGTATTTTTTTCCTCCAACACTATCGCAAGGAGCGCTCACATTTTGTTTTACGTCTTTGCCTTGTATCTTCCTTATGTCGTTGTCGATTGATTGATTTTTTTTAGAATAGATACTTAGGGAGTCACCACATATGTTAGGACGAATAAACCACCATTCAACCTAAAAGTTTAACGTAATAAATTGGATAAATTTAATTCATTTATGGATATCTAATAACTTTCTATTCCAGATTAGTTGAATCTTGTCAGAATCACGCGTAAACACCATCCATTTTTGTTAATTTGCTGGGTTTTACTTTTTCAAAAGGTTAGTTTCAACGTGTCTTTTTTTTTCTCTCTCTTTCATTCATAAGTCGGTTTGGCAAGTCTAAGAAAGAAAAGGGAAAAAAATGAGTTCAGAAAATAAGATGAGTTATTTGAGTATGGTTTATTTTCAATTTTTCAGAATAAATTTTACGTGAAAATATATGTTGATAACTATTTTCCGCAAAGTTTTTTTCAGGGGTCAAATTAATTTAAATACAGTTCTTGAACAACAAAGTTTAAAACAAATATAAAATCTGTTTTGGAAACGATCTTCGAGTTAACTTATTTTTTTTAGAAAAATTCATTAAATATACTTTTAAAAAGTAAAATAGAGCAGGATAAATAAGTCTCGTTTGTTAAGGATCCCAAGTTGAAAAGAAAAGGCACCTAATAAGGGTTGCTACTTCTCTCATAGCCAATTGATTTTGGGATGGAATCTGATGAATATTAATATGGTATCAGAGCCTAAAACGCTCAAACGAGCAACCAGTCCAAAAATGGGATCTGGCCAAGATCGTGGCGCCACGATCTTGAGGGGGTAGGCTACTCCTCTCATAGCCGATTGGTTTTGAGATAGAACCCCGAAACCCCATGGATATTAATATCGTTCCATAACAATTTCTATACTTTGTTTTTAGTTTTCGGAAACAAATACGATAGGCATTTTTTATTTTATGTTTTTAAAAAGTTAGAAAGTTGAAAATATATGTTATAGAAATCTATGTAAAGTATATATGCCAATGATGTGGGGCGGTAGTCGGGATGCCCTCTTCCATCCTCGTTATCGCAAAAATTTTAAATTTTCATCTTCACCTTACACTACAACAAAAAAGGTCTTCAGCGACATTAATTAGCGACAAAAAGTATTTATCGTCGCAAAACAACGATGAAAATTATTTTCGTCGCTGGAAACGCAACGAAAACAACATTTCGTCGCTGGAAAAGCGACGAAAAAGACCTCCAGCGACGAAAACCATTTTCGTCGCAAAATTGAAGTGGGCGCCAAAACGCGTTTTGGCACCCGCTTTGCCCCGTGTTGACATATGCGACGAAAAATATTTTCGTCGCATATGTCAAACGACATCGTTTTGATGGAAAAATTAAAATTTTCCCATCAAAACGATGCCGTTTTGGGTGGGCGACGAAACCAGCCCCTCATTTTCGCAACCCCTCTTTCTCTTCCTCCTCATTCAACGTTTCTTCCTCTTCCATTTCTCTCCCCCATTTTCGTGTTCCGCCGCCGCCGCCCGCCTCAATGGTCATCCTTGTCGTCGGTTTCTTCAACTAAATCGTGTATATTTGGTTTTTGAGTTTTATTTTTATTGATTTATACCTCATATGCCCTATTTTGTGTGTAGAATCGGCCCTCACGGTTTGTGGCTTGTTTTCGTCGGAGTTCTTTCATCGATCCTTGTTTTGCATTGAAGGATTTAGCATATTGGTACAAACTTTTCTCTTTTCATTTTATTTAAAGTTGGTTTATTGTTT
>NW_019104510.1:875675-918319 GCF_001995035.1 Momordica charantia
ATTTTTCTTATAAATTCTGTTCTTTCATTTGTTTAATTATGTTAGTGATTAATTGTATTATACTTTTGACTAGGAAAAGTTATGGATAAAAGTTGAATAAAAAATCCGGATAGGTTAAGTAAAGAATATACGGAAAGAATTAGATCATTCGTTCAACTGTCGAAGAAGCATGTCGATAAAAGAGAGTTTACACGTTGTTCATGTAAGAAATGCCAAAACTTAGTATGGAAACGACCATGCGATGTGGAAGGTCATTTGTACTCGTATGGAATGTGTCCTTATTATAGGATATGGACTTTCCATGGAGAAACTCGAGAGTTACCTTCTAAGAGGATACGTACAAGTATTAATCAAAACACACAGCAGGAATATGGAATGAGTGAGATGTTAAACGATTTAACAAATGAGAGATACACTGAATTTAGGGGAGAAGATCAGTCAATTAGAGGCGAATCAAGTGACAATAGGCAAACTGAAAATACTAAGTTTCAATCAATGTTTGATGAACTTGATCAAGAATTGTACCCTGGATGTACGAAATTTTCAGTGTAACATTCATGGTTAAGTTAATGCACATCAAAGTCCTTAATCTATGGAGCAATAAGTCATTTGATATGTTGTTGCAACTACTTAAAGAAGCTCTTCCAATTGATTGTAGTATTCCAGAGTCTTATTACGGTGCAAAAAAGATGTTACGAGATTTGGGTTTAGGATATGAAAAAATACATGCTTGCAAGAATGATTGTATCTTATTATGGAGAGAAAATGAGCAAGCTGATGTCTGTCCACAATACAACGTATCCCGTTACAAGACAGACAAGGGTAAAGGAAAAAAAGATTCCACACAAAATTTTAAGACATTTTCCATTGAGCAAGGCACGAACAATTTGAATTTCTTTGTGTTTGACTTTATGTGTTTGATATTGAATATATATTTTGTGAAGTTATTGATTATTAGTATGGTATGCTTATGTTTATGTTTATTGTTGGAGCTTGAAACCTGTGAATATGAAATTTGTTATATAGTTGGGGGGGGGGAGTTTGAAAAATGTGAATGTAACTTATGTTTATTGTTGGAACTAAAATATGAATGTGGTTTATGTTTATTGTTGGAGCTTGAAACTTGTGAATATGAAGTTTGTTATATAGTTGTTGAGATGGGGGAGCTTTTGAATGAGAATTGAATTTTGTCGGAGTTTAAACTCTTGGATGTATTTGATGTTTAGTTGAAGTATGAAAGATATGGGAGTGGTTGAATGTGTTTGATGTTTTATTATTGAAGTTTGAAAGATATGGATTATGTTTATTGTTGGAATTTGAAACTTGTGAATATGAAGTTTGTTATATAGTTGTTGAGATGTGGGAGCTTTTGAATGAGAATTGAATTTTGTCGGAGTTTACCATCAGCGACGATAATATTTTCGTCGTTGTTGACCATCAGCGACGAAAATGAAGCTGCAGCGACGAAAATATTTCGTCGCTGAAACCCATTTTCTTTGTAGTGCTATTCTTCGATTCCGGTGGAGGTCTGAGTTCAAGAATCCTCATTTGAGGATGAGAATCTTCACGAAAAAATTATTGATTTAATAATTAATTTTAATTGTTTTTAGAATTTAAAAAATAAAAAGTAATAAAGATATATTTTACTCAAAAATTATTATTTACCAGTTACTTAGTTTGGCTCTAAAAAAATAATTAGTTCAAAAGATATTAAATATTTTATTCATAATTTAGTAAAACAGTTAATAAAATATTAATGATTTAAAAAATAGAATCGTAGATGGAATGTGGTGGAAAATAATATGTTCTTGGAGCGGGGACTCGACCCTATGAAAATTTTTGTTATCTCTAATGTTATATACATGAAAATAAAAGTTTAGAATCATAAAAAAAAACTTTGAATGAGAAATTTTAGAAAATAAAGAAAAGTTAGAAAAAGCATTAGAGAAAAGTTAAGAACAAAAATAGAAAATCATATATTATAAGTAAAAAGAAAATTGAACAAGAAAAATTTTAGATAAAGAAAATTTGAAGATATATTTCTTATAAAAAAAATAGACTAAAAGAGAAAAAAGTTATAAAAGACGAAATTTGAGAAACAGAGACAGATATATTAGAACAAAAATATATATATATATATATATATATATATAAACGAAAATTTGTGAAAAGGAGAGAAATAATAGTAAATATTTTCGGATGAAAATTTTAAAAAGAGAAAAATAAATTCTTTAGAGAGAAATTTATGGAAAAAAAAAGAAAAAAAAAACTATTTTAGAGTGTAAAGATATTTATAAGACAGAAATATGTCAAAGAAAAAAAAATTTGAAAAAATGAGATGTTGAGAAACGTAATTCTGCATTTTACAACTTTTTTTAAAAAAATTTAATCAGAATTTAAAAAACTATTTAAAAAGATAGAAAACATAAAATTGAATTAGTTATTAGACAAGTATGTTTTTAAGAAATCAAAACCAAAAACCCAACACAGAAAACAAAATGTACGGGCCCTCAAATGATTGAGATTTTCGGTCTGTTGAGTAGGAAAAGACAGAGACGAAAAACAATTGAAAATTATTGTTTTTTATCCGGTAAAAAAGAAAACTAAAAAACACGTTGGGTCTCTACGATTTAATCCCTCTTAAACTTAGTATGGAACAATTTCAAAAATTATATTAAAATTTAATAAAATTTATTATTTATGTAGATCGATGATAGGCCAGCAGTGTTAATCTCATTTTTTTTTATTTTTTTCTTTTTAAGTATAGCACGTAAGATAGGGAATCGAACTCACAATCTCTTAATTTGGAGATACACATCAATTACCGCTCATTTTCTAGTCCTTAAACATGGTATGTAACAATTCTTCTCCTAATTGTTCTCATTCTTGATTCCATGGACCCTACATATTTAATGCAATTACTTTACCACTTTTATTCTCTATTGATTGTTTTATAATTTTATTAGTCGATTTCATTTATAGAATATTATAATAATAAAACTCTATAATATCAATTAATTTTTTAAAATATAATTCATTGCTATTAAATATTATAATAATAAAATTTAATAATATTTTATATTAAAGGATGATTGTGATTTTTATTCATGGTTAATTTATGTTAAAACAACATCAAAAAATAACAAGATATAATTACCAAATATATCTCTTTTTCTTTTTTCAAATTAAAAAAAAAAAGAGAAACAATTACTAAACAAAATTATGTTTCTATTTATTGCTCTTCATTGAAAGAGAGGAAACAAGAAATAAAGAAACAAAAAAAAGAAATGAGAAACGAGAAGATCCAAACGGATCCACAACTACCACATTTAGACTAAATATAAATAATAATATACAACCACCACATCCAAGCAAAATATAAAGATTGCTTCCTAATATTTGTGACGTTGCTTCTCAACATTTAAGGGTAGCAAATATAAATTTATGGTTTGAAGTGAATATATCTGATGCAATATAATAACTCACAACAATAAACTAATATCCAAACCCATACATCCATCCACCCGACCCGAGCTTCTAATCTTTTTTTATCTCATCTGTTTTAGTACAATATTTGGCAGCAAGAGATTCGAACTCACGACTTTCTAGTCGTGCATAGATGCCTTAACCCGCTGAGCTGTGCATAGATGTCTTAACCCATTGAAGATAGCCATTTTTTACCTCATTGAACAAAGTGAAGGGGCATAATCCCCAACTTTTGAAACTTATTCCTATCCAACCACCAAAATACAAGCTATGCAACCCTATAAGTTACACAAACTTGTGGACAAAACGCCCACCAAGAGTTAAAAGATTGAAATGTGCACAGATCCAATGCCCCTCTAATCCTAACCAGTTGCCTCAAAAAGTTGCTCTTCTACATCATGTGACAAGTAATTCATACATTCTACCAGAAGATTTATAGTAGAACTTCATGTATAGACAAATCAGAAAAGTAAGAGACTCTATAAAGAAAGATGCATCCATAGAGAAAGTAAAGAGAAAATAGATACAATCTAACGAAGATACAGTTGCATTAGGAACCAGTTGCATTAGGAACTATATGTGACAAATGAGGAGAGTTTATTTCCAGGGTAGAGAATTCATCTTCAGATATAAGAGGCTAAAATTAAAGAAATTATGGGAAAGCAGCTTACGTTCATTCGATTCATACTTTTTATCAGCTATCTCTACAAGAATTTGTCCATGCTGGCAATCAAAGTTGATTTGGGAACTGCACCAATTACTGCCTCCTTCTTCTCACCACCTTTGAAGATAATGACAGTTGGGATGCTTCTTATACCGTATCGGGATGCAATTGCAGCATTGTCATCAGTATTAACCTTGTAAAATTTAAATCTTCCCGAATACTCGGAGCTTAGAGCATCAATTAGAGGATGGATCATGCGGCATGGACCGCACCATGGTGCCCAGAACTCGACTAGAACGGGTAATTCACTTTCAATAACAAGTGACTGCCAGGTAGCTTCTGTAGCAGCAGGCACTGCAACATTCCAGAAACATGTGATTTCTTTTAACCTTAACACAGACTTTTTTTGTGGGAGAAGAAAGTTAGAGAGTGGGCAAATATAGTTGCAGGTAACATTATTGACCCGAGGATCGGGCAGACCAGCACAGGAGAATCAAAAGATAACACAGAATTAAATAATACTTTATGTATAACAAATTCCTGTGTTACATACTAACATCGACTCAGTACTGTGACACTCCAGGATTAATACCAACATCGCAAAAATTGATCCAGAATTAGAACACTCAATGCATACAGAAACATGGGGTCAGAGTCGGTCTAAAGTGTCACAATTCTTAAGATCAAACATCAATATCCCCTTTTCATGATCTTATAAAAAAAGTAAATACTAGGTACATGACAGTACGTAGAGTAACGGAAAAAAAAATTTTGAAATAAGTAAACGCTCCAAAATAAGAACAGAAGGAACTCTCTAATTGAATTAAATTTTTAAAAAGCAAACTGGACAAATACTTCTGAACTACACACACACACAAATGTAATCAAGTCTGAAACTTTGGTTCTTTCTAGAATTTTTTACACCAGAAAAAAAGAGAGACGCATGAGTCCATACTCTAAGAATCACTATTTGAAACATTTGGCATTACCTACATTTATGATAACAAATAACATCTTGGAGATGGCATGTACAAGCAGAAGCAAAATAAACTTGACCATTCAAAAGGTTCTATAACATCTAGGCCACTTTCTCCGAACATATTGAACCGATATCGTACCAACTCCCTATTCACCACTCTCTGTAACAGCAATAAAAACCTAATTACGGCAGAACTCATCTTCTCAATTTGGCATTCTACAACTCCTCATGCTAAGTTGCCAACCTCCCCGGAGACCCTCTCTCTAATCTCTTGCTTCAAAATCTTGACCGTTGATGTAGTAATTTTATTTTTTTAAAAAAATTAAAGCTCAAGCTAATTTCACAGTAAAACGCATTTCTATGACCCAGTTCAGATTCATCGCAACTTACTATCACTGTATTTTATCTTCAGATCCAAGCATATGTAAGGATGGGAATACGCAACATCCACACATCTGTCAGGTTTCAGAGTATAAAAAAATATGAAAAGTACATAAATTCAAACAGGAAATGATTTGTGATGTATTTCAGCATCATTCCACTAAATGACACTAGCAACAAATATTACGTTCAGAATACACCTTAAAACTTTTAGGTCACAGTATAAGCTCTTAATCCATAACCCTGCTGCGAAGTGTGTTTTGCTTCCATATCACTGAAACTATTAAACTTATCTTAAGCTTTCTAAACCATCCATAACGTACATTTTTCATCTTTTCTTCTCCTTCAAAGGATCTTAAATTCACAAAACTGCCAAGTATCGTTTAAAATTTATCCTTCTCCATCGAAACAACCAAACAAAGACAGCAAAGATCTAAAACAGAAGCCAGCAAAAGGAAAAATGCAGAACGAAATCCCGACCTACGGCAGTAGTTTCCTGAGCTTCGCAGACGATTCTCCCGGAACGCGGAGCAAACCTGGAACTGGATCTGGCAGATCTTATAGAGTGGGAAGTGAAGCTGTGGGAGATCTTCAAGCCTCTGAACTGCGGGAGGGCGAGGGAGGTCCGGCGGCCGGAGAAAGAAGAAGGCGAAGAGAAAGCAGAGGAACAGGGAAGAGTGAGGGAATCGAGAACCGTAGCCATCGGAGCAAGAAATTGGAGCGCGACGGTTGTGAGGTGAGAGAGAAGGGGAAAGAGAAAAATCAGGAGAGAGAGAGAGAGAGAGAGAGAATTTTTGGGCAAATTTGGTAATTTGGTTTTCTTTGATGTGGCAATGAATGGACGACGAGAGGATGAGGGAGTTGGGGACTAGCGTACGATCGAATAGGATTGCAACACGTGTATCACAGATGGCACCTCTAAAATTATTCATGTCGGAAAGTGGATGATTTGTATTTATAAGAGTAATATCCATTAAAATATACTTTTGGATTAGGTTTTAATTTAGTTTCTATTTGTTTATCAGAGTTTAAAGTATTATCATTTTTGTCCTCGGAATTTCAAAAGTGATGTGTTTAGACTCTTTTAATTTAATTTTTAATTGATTCGTGAAATTTTAATTTAGTTTCGAATTGTTCTTTTAAATAGTTGACGTTAGTTGAGACTTTGAACTACAGTATTTCTTATTCTTTTTTATTTAAGTTACAAAGTCTTATTGACATATATTAATTACTATCACATCATCATTATGTTTGATCAAGTTAACTTAGAGACTTATCAGAAACCAAACACCAACTTTTATGAACACGACACATTTCACTGGGAAGGGAAACTATGAGAACAAATCTACAGGGCTATCACTTCTTTAGCCAGATCTTCCAACCTTTTCACAATTACAGTTCACTGCATCCTTTACCTCGTAAACTCGATAAAGTGGCTGGCTGATTTTTCCATAACCAATTTAATGTCACTTTTAAAGCTTAAAAAGAACCTATAGAAATCAAATTCAATGTCACTCTTATTTTTTTCATATTCAATGTCACTTTTATGACATATGATTGTTGGAAATTCTTAACAAAATATTCAAATAACTATTTGATTATTTTTGTAGTACAATAGATATGTGAATGAGAAATTATTGAACTTCCAATCATTAAGAAACAGTAAAATATTTTAACCAATTATTTTAACTTATTTGAATGTATTTTTCTTCATTATTCTTCTAATATAATATAAAAGTAAAAATTTTATAGAGTATACGTTGGTTATAAAAAACACAAATAGTGAAAAGAAAAATAAATGATAAACTTACAAAATTGGATTTTAATTTTAAAAGATATCTGTCTAATATGTTCCTAAAACTGTACATTTTTTTGCTTTTAAGTCCCTAAATTTTAAAGGCTCGAGTCCTTAATCTATTTAACATTTTTTTTAATTTGATAAGATCTCTCAATTTTGTGTCTAATAAATCTATAATTTTTTTTTAAAAAATTATTTAATCAATCAAGTATAAGACTCAAAATTGAGAGATTAAGAACCTATTAGATACTTTTAAGATTCAACGACCTAATTCAGCGATCTATAAACGTGAAAGTTCAGGCTTCAACTTATAATCTAAACTTAACTTATCTATCACTTCATATATAAAAATTAAGTTTAAATACTAATTTGGTTCTCATCCTTTTATTTTGGTTCTTATAATTTAAAATGTCCATTTTTAACACTATACTTTCAACTTTTGTACATTTTAAAGGTAAAAGGGCAAAAATGAATCAAGGTTTAAAAGAATATTTAAAGGAATTTCTTTTTAAATACTGTTATTTTAAAAAAAGAATGCCATCAATATCCACAATTTCCATGATCTTCCTCAAATATTTTAAAAAATAATATCAATAGATAGATGTCTAAACGTAAAAGATGTCAAATTTATAATTAAAAATAAAACAGAACACAAAAAATTAACTTTACAAATATCATAAACAAAGAAGTTAAAACATGGCTTTGAAGAGAGAAAATATCATGCAAAAAATTACTTCAACTCTACAAAATAACAGCAAACATCTTTTTCAACTCCCATACAAATACAAAAAAAAAAACCAAAACAAAAATCGTTATCAAACGAAACCTTACAACTTTCTTCGGTAACTAAGTTATGTTCCTCTCCTTCATAAAAGATTCAATCTTGTCTACATCTTCAGGAACATCAACACCATGAGCCTCATGGTCAACCTTTATCACCTGCAAAAGAAAATGGCGTTTCAACATCTGGGCTTCATATGTTTTCACGAGTGAACACGCAACTTCTTTGCAGACAAGATTGTCATTACGCGTTAAGCATGAGCGAAAGATCCGGATAAACCGCTTTGAGAAAGCATAAGAGTTTCTGAAAGAGGGAAAGAATGCTACGAGTGTAAGAATCCGAACTATACCTTCATTTTGTAGCCATGTTCTAATACTTTTAGCTGCTCTAGATCCTCTTCTAGTTGCAACAGCGTGGGTTGGAGTTCAGGATATATCCTCAAAAACTTTGAATCAAAGCTCTGGAAAGAAAAGAAGAGAAGAAGGTTTGTTCAGTTGGGCATTACGGTATAACGAATTCACCAGATATACATTACTTTAATACCTGAATTCCAAGATGAAGCAAATAGGGAAATTGAAGATTGACCTTTCCTGACCTGCATCAACGAATTGATGTAACTCGTCAAGATTATCGAGCTATGGAAATAATCTATAACGGCAGCCATGAGTTGATCTTGAAGAGGTAGACGGTTGAAAACTTCAGGATAAACTAATACACATAAGGGACAAGATGGAAAAGAAAACCTCACTTGTTAAAAGGGATTAATCCTCTTGAAAAATAAATAGCATATCCATGATTATCCACTACGCACTTCACTCGATTCGGATCAAATGCGTCTTCGGGTTTTAAGGATGTCACAGCAGTGCTAAACACTGCATCCGGAGCAGCCTACACATCACACAAACCAAGAGCTTGAGTAATTGAGTTAGAAATTAAGATGAAACAACGTAGCATTCGTACAACATATATAACCCAACTTGCCTGTGATGGGAACTATAATGGGAACAAACTTATAACTGCCAGTTGGTTAGCATGGATTCTTCTGTCGCTGTATCGGAGCTAGAGCTACCTATCTAATAAAAATGTTATTTCAACTGGAGGGTATATAATCATTTACCTGCAGAGCTTTAACAACACCATCGATGATCTCCGGTTCAATAAGGGGCTCATCCCCTTGAATGTTTACAACAATGTCGTATTTCTTCTCGAGCTTCTGAAGTGCTTCATTACAGCGTTCAGTTCCTGAAGTAGTTTTATACTGTAAACCGATAGATTTCCACAGTAATCTCAAAACTTTATAAAATCACACTGCTTACTGCTTACCATTCCTGCAAGACTCTGATGTCATTACAACATCCGCACCAAACCCTTTACAGCATTGTTCAATCTTTGCATCATCGGTTGCTACAACTGGAACAATTTCAAATCAAAAGGTAAGAATAGGACGGTGAACACAAAACAAGAAGGACAGAGCACAGGTGCTTACCAACACAATCCAATGTAGTAGCCATTTTTGCCCTTTCCCATGTTCTCTGCAGAATATGAATTTTGTAGGCATATTAAAATTTCGACAGATTTAAGACATGAATGATATAAAAACATAATCCATTGATCTAATGTAAATCACGATCCAACACCAAAAGAACTACGATTACAAATCCATAGAGGGAAGGAACAAGATCCATATGACATACGACACTGGCTACAAATTTCCTAAGAAGTGCAAACCTACTTCCGATCTTCAGCCAATGCAAAATCAAAGTTGTGTTAACACAACATTATATGTATAGTAACGACTAGAGCTGAAAGTTCAGCCTATGAAAACTGGTCTCAGTCTCACTAACAATATAGATCCTTCATAAAACAATACACATAATTGGCTTCCAAAATTCATAATTTGGACAGCGGTTATCAGAAAATGAACACAGGACGAAATCAGAGGATTCAGAATCTTGGTTTTTATCGGATGCAGTATAGAATGCTGATAGTTGGTTTGATCCATTTATTTCTCATTTTATTACAAAAGAGGGGGGAAAACCAAACCCAAGCCAAAGAAGATTAGGACAAAGACCTCCAATTGAATCAGAGTGTATTTAAACTGTAATCATTGAAAGACGCATAAATTTTACATTAAAAAAAGAGCCACAGAAGAGAGAATCTAAGGAAGTATCCTAGGAGGAAAATACTTGCCTCCTCAAGAACGAGGATTACTAAATATTTGACAACTCATTATTATTTCAAAAAAGTTTATGTTTTTGCATTACTCTCTCTTAGTTTTCAAAGGTTTAAACTGTCCTCCTCATTGAGGAGGCAAATATTTTCCATCCTAAGATGTTGAAGATTCTATCGTTCCTCTCAAATTAAAGATGCAAAAAGAAAGATCTAATGAATTTCAGTCATAGGTTATTCTTTTATTTCTTAAATGATTGGGCCACCGAATTGATGAGAAGAAATTGTTGATGTCCACGAGAAGGGCTACCAGCCAGTTGAAGGGGGAGAAACGGGAACATCAAGGAAGCCATAGAACTGTATTCTTTTGTCTTTTTCTTTTGGGATTTCAGCTATAGCGCAGGTCACCAAGCTTCCTAACTCCTAAATACCAACGCGAACGGATTTACTAGCACCAAGCAAATAGAAACAGAGGAATTCTGCTAATTCACCTCTGATTCATCTTCAGAAGCCTACTTAAAAGAACTAAGCAAACAGAAGTTACAGCTAATGGTAGATCTAGCTTCCACATAAACTTTGAAATTCAACCGAACAAAACCCAGATCAGCTATGAAGCAAATGCAAATTCCCAGAGTCTTTCCAGCAGTAATGCGTAAATCGAATTTGACGGATCCAGAAACGGTATGAACAATAAAGAGAAGAATGAGAAGAAATTAGGGCTGGAACCTGGATCATGGGTTTTCCGAGAATCTCAACAAGAGGCTTCCCCTCGAAGCGTGAAGAGGCGAAGCGGGCGGGAATGATGCCAACGACGCGGCTACGAAATTTCTTGGATCGACCCAGATAAGCTCGAGCTCCGACGGCGGCGCCAATGGCGATTCCAGCAACAACGCCATGAACAATCCAGGCCTTGGCACCGCCCAGGTACCCGGATGACGACGAAGAGGAAGAAGAGCAAACCGACATGATCTCCCGCTATGAGAACGCTCGTTATTGCACTGCTCGATGCCCAAATTGGCTGTCGATTTCCCTTTCTTTTTTTTATCTAAAAATTTGTCGAATGAAACTAACTTTCACGAATTAATTAATTAATGTGGTTAAATTTTCATTGCTATGTTTAAAATTTTATTCTCGGAGATGTATAAGGTAGAAATATTTCAAAATTGAGCAAAGAGAGGTGACTTTTCCACAGTTTTCGACCTCATAGAAAGAATTTATTGGTTTTTTGTTTAACTAGGGTAACAGTGCGAGTTTGATAGTGTATTCAACCAAGTTTGAATCTGCCAAGTTCAGATGAGGTGTAACGAAGTCTAAAGTACCTACAAAATAAAGTTACCACTCCGACTTTCTTGTCAGTGCACAATCCAATCTGCTCTAGAAAGAAATAGTTTTGTGTACCTTTTGTGGGAGGCGAGTGTCTGATCTATTTATAGAGATGATCTCCCAACAAGACTTCTAACAATGCTCCAACAACCGTTCAGGAAGCGCAGTGTATTGTCGGAGAACATCCTCATTACCTTCGCGCCTACAGGTGCTCTTCAAGCCCAACTCGTACTTGACGAAGGTTGGCCGAAAGGTAGAAAATTGCTCGGATCGTCTTTGACTTGTCGAGCTTCCACGACTTTAATCAATCCGAAAGGTGAAGTTGATTCTTCTTGTGACACGTAGCAGGTGATAATTAACCTCCAATAGCATGAAAAAAAAAATCACATTTCCTTCCCAAAATTATAATGAAAATAAATCAAAATGGAAATGTTATTTTTTTTTATGTTGTAGAAAGTTTGTGATTGAAAAGGTCACTTTGTGTATGAGTCATATTTCAATCCATATTAGACAAGAAAGCTATAGTTATCTGGCTCAAGTGATTACTAGGATGATTCAAATGAGACTAGGAAGCCACCTAGTTCAAGTGAGGTGAACGGTAGGTTGACACGAGTAAGACAATTAGGAAACCACTTAGTCTAATGCATTAGACGAGTAATAGTTATAAAGACTAAAAAGCCACCTAGATCAAGTAAACTCAACTATAGTGCGACTAAGAAGCTACTTAACTTATATGAGTTCATATGCTTGGTAGTCTAACTCTCGATAAGATGATAAAGTTGTTTAGTTTACTGAGCACCTAGAATAAGTCCAAAAGACCTAAGAAGCAAGAAGAAGGCACACCAGCATGTCAATAAACTCAAATCTAACATTAGACAAAATCGATCCCAAACTCAAATCACAAAAAAATGCCAGCTAATTAAACATAGCATTAGATAAGATTGATGCCTCAAATAATTAATTGTTTTAACGTAAGAAGTTTGGCAAATACCAAAACATTTAGCTAGTAACACCTTTTTATCTTTATAGATATTTTGTTTTTAACTGCACATCCTCTAAATTTCACTATTTCAAGCATTATCAGTTGTATTGACCTGCACCTTAATAAGTAAAGTCAACTATCCACCTAAAATTATATAATTATGAAATAAAAATAATGTAAGTTGAACTTTGTTTACAAACTTCTTTAAATAGTAACGATATTTCTTCATGTTTATAATTTTTTATTTTAAATAATTGATATTATTTTGCAGCAAGACATATAATTTTTTAGAAAAAACTCGGCTCCTTAAAGTCAAGGAGGAATTAATACCATTAAACATTTGACAACTCCTTATTTTTTAATTGTTTTATTTTTATTTTTGCATTACTTATTATTTTTTTAAAACTTTTTTATTTTTGCATTTCTCTCCCTTAGTTCTCAAATATTTTTAATGGTATTGGGGAAGAAGTTCCTCGTTTAACTTAGCCAAGTTTTTTTCCTAATTTTTTAGGCTAACTATAGGATATATAAGTCACGATGAACATCAAAGTTAAACTAAATAAAATTTAATAAATAATACGTAATTTCCTTTTGATAAAGTATGTTTAACTAGACTTTCTCAAAGTTTTTCTTAGATACTTTTTAAGAAATAGAAAATAAAAAATAAATTCATCATCAAACAATTAACAATATAGATAATAATTCTTTTTTTTAAATAGTTAATAATTATTATCTCTCATAATTATCAATGTAGTCCCTATCTACATAACAATATGATTTAAACAACACATTCATTATCGTTGAATCTATTTAAAATTAAATTAAATGTTGATACGACAAAATACTAATTTTTATTATATTATTTGAACTTATGTGGTAAAAGAATACGGAAAAACCATTATCTTCCTCTCTCTTCTCTCTCACAAGAGAATTGTTGGAGATTGTGTGATATTGAAAGTGGATGTGTTAGATTTATGATCACATCCTTTATTTATTAAATCGTCCTATTCAATCAGCCTTACGCGGGATGAATATTCGCGTAATCAATAGTATATTTCAACTCAAATATATCACATTAATTTAGTCATATTTTCTGTGAGATATCTTATGAAGACGTTAGTTAAAAGATCATTATTTAACTTTGAAAACTCGACAAAAATATGCAGGATTTTAAAACGCAGCAACCAAGATGAAACCTATAGGCAAAAATTCAAGGTCAAAAAGGATAATTATTATTTCGGTGCATTTACTAACAAATTTTTAAAAATTTTCATTTGATTATTTAAATTTTTAATTTGTTGCTTTTACTTTATTGTTTAATTCAACATATTTTATTTATTTTACTATTTTTGGTATTTAAATTGATATAACATTTTGTTGATACAATTTTTATAACAATTGCTTTTCCTAATCTTTAATTAAATAATTTAGAATAAACAAATTTTAAAATTGTAATTTAAATTATATAAAATTTTAAACAATTATATTTTATGACAAAAACTATTTAAATTAAATATCAACACAACAATATAGCATAATTAAAATATTAAGGTCAATTCGACAATACGCATATTATCATCCCAAAATTCAATGATGGATTTCACCTCACATTGTTAAACTAAAAAAAATAGTATTCAATGAACCATTTAAAAGTACAATAATCAAAATGAATAAAGTTGAAAATATATAAACTAAAATAGTATTTAAACTTTTTTTTATTAATACTATATAGATTAACCTAGTTTCCGGATGACGAAGTATGTGATTTCTCACTATTTCTTAGCTTGGTAAATTCGTCTTACCATGTCGCTTTTTTTCTCCTCTTTTCCCTCTCCCACCTTCTTTTGTTTTCCACCTGTCTCTCTCTTTTGACGCCCTCCCTTCGTTCCCGTATAGGTAGAGAGAGATCAATATAGCTAAAAGAGAAATAACGGAACCAAATCAAAGTATCAAATATAGACTTCGACTTTCAAATGCAGTATTATTTACGTTATTATTACACAAACTCAACCCATGAGTCAAAATGCCCCCAAAATTTTAAGACGAATTTCTAAAATTAGATATGGATCAAGACCAAAAAAGGAAAAAAAAAACTTGTCACACATTGGCTTGGAAGAGTAATGTCGTTTTGGTGTGGGCGACAAATTATAACCGAGTCCGACATATCGGACAAGTTCGATTAAGCCCTAACCAGCTGATTATGCAATTGGTGTGAAACATATGTTTGCAATTGGGGAAAACTCTGCACGAAGCCCTATCCCCAAATTCCTCCAAACAAATCGCGCATTCGCTCAATAATTCCGACGGCGGTTCCTCCTCATCATCGTTCTCCCCCGGCGGCTTCGTCAATTTCTCCACCGCCGATTCAATCTCACGATTCAGTTCCTCCGGATCCATCGCCACCACCGCCGCCGCCGTTTCTCCATTTTCACGGCCGCCGGTTCGATCGGCCTCTGAGAATCCCTGCTCGTAGCATTGGAAGCAGATGTAGATGCAGACGCCGAAGAAGGAAAAGAACACGAGAACTGTGAGGATGAAGCCGAAGACGACGATTAAGGGCATGAGATTCGGAGGGGAATCGATTGAGGTTTAATTAATCTGTGCGTTGTTTGGATGCAGGGAAAATGAGCGTTGATGAATGAAGAATCATGGTTCACAACTTCTTCTTCCTCTTCTTCTTGTTCTTCTTTTTTCGTTTTTTGTTGTTGTTGAGATTAGAAAACAAGAGGTTGAGTTTCGTAACCATGGCGGGGATGGGGAATAACAAACTCTGTGTTGTTGTTGTCGTCGTTGTTCCCATATTTTGATCTCTCCCCACACCATTTCAAGTTTGTTAGGAAAGTTTCTTTGTGCAAAGCTAACAACATCAACTGTTAAACCCATTTTAAGAAGCTTAACTTTTAAGTTAGTTTCAAAAATTTTAAAAGTTTCAATTTTAACCTTCAAATAAGAATTTTTCAGTTGGAAGGAGCGAGGGAAAGTGACGTGGCGGCTGACTTGGTATCTTAAGTTTTCTTTCCTACACAATTTTTAACCCTACTCCACGTGTCCACATGAATCACTCTTTTGTTACCCACGTCACCCGTAGACAACTTGAGATATGGAGAAAAAAAAACCCATATATTAAATGACAATTTTGTCCCGTAGGCCCAAACCCAAGCATAGAAAACCCAAAAATAAGTTCAAAATGCGCAAGTCCAGAAAACCATACATTTCGATTTCCGTTGATATATATTTGATATACTTTTAATTTACCACTGATATACAACTAATATACTACTGATGTAACTTATTATATATGATTATATGATTTACCATTGATATATTTGTGATATATACTTTATATGTATCTGATTTACGACTTGTATACCTTTAATATAACCATGATATCTACTGAAATAACTTCTTATATGATTATATGATTTACTATTGATTGATTTACCATTGATATAACCTTAATACAGATATTTGAAATACATCTAATATATAATTGATTTACTTTTGATATAACTATGATGTCTACTCATATAACTTCTAATATGATTATATGATTTACCAATTGATGATATAACTTCTGATATGAGATTTGCCATTGATATAGTACTGATATGTGATTTATCTTGATTTACTGCTGATATATGTGTATTGATATATATACTTCTGATATGATTATATGATGTTCCACGAAAAAAATTTGTTTTTGAGATCAAAGTTTTGGTTCAAAAGGAACAATTGATGTGATACATGTTCTTGGTATATATAACATGTGACTGCATGTTGGAATTGTTGGTATATACAACTGATATACCACTTATATAACTTCTTATATGATTATATGATTTACCGTTTATTGATTTATCACTTATATAGTCATGATATATATAAGATATAGCACTGATGTACCTGATATATTCAGCTGATATACTTCATATTAGAATAGAATGAAGAACATCTTCACTAATTTAAAATAGAATGAAGAACGTGATGAACAAAGAAACTATTAAATATGGTATGATTTTTTTTTTTGGAATTCTAAAAGATTAAATCTTAGATTACGAAGAAGAATCCCACATTGAACAAAAAATCTATTAAATACGGTATATGTCTCATATACGTCTGATATACTATTGATATGATATTCTAATATACTTGATGTAAGTTTCTATGTAATATATATTTGATATACATTCAATATACTTGTTGATATGATATTATGATATACCTGGATATGTATGTGAATGTATATCTGAAAAGGATAATTTGGAAATACTTAAATATTTAAAATCATAAATCTAAAAAATTTGCTATATTTGAAAATGTAAAAAACTGGTACTATATTGTTAAATATATAAAACTAATTTTCTACCCAATACAATTCCCCTTGATATTTGTAAATATCAAATAGGTACCTACATTTTTAAAAATGATTAATAGGCTCCTAAACTTTCAATTGTGTATCTAATAGGTCCTTGAACTTTAAAAGTGTCTACTAAATCATTGAACTTTCAATTTTGTATTTAACAGGTTCTTGACGTTTTCTCAACAAAAAAAGAAGTTCTTAATGTATTCGTCTTTTCTTCTTTTAAATAGACGAACCTAATTTGACATAAAATTGAATTTTGTATCTAATAAGTTCATCAATTTTATAAAATGTTGAATAAGATAAAAACTTATAAGATACAAAATTGAAAGATTAAGAATCTATTAGTAACTTAAGTTTAAAAATCTATTAGACACAAAATTGAAAGTTCAAAGATGTGTTTAAATACTTTTTAAAGTTTATTAGAGATTTCTTATACACAAACTCAATTACTAAACTTGTAATCTTGTATGTTATTATAAGTTAAGCTTTTTTCCTCAAATTTTCTCATATGTGTTTCACTTTTTTTTTAACACATTTAAATTCAATCAAATTTCAAAAACAAAAAACATGCTTTCAAAAATTATCTTTTCTTATTTTAAAACACTTTTAAAAGTAGACAAAAAAAAAACTAACGAATAGTGTTTGCAAACTTAATTTTTAAAAATCAAATAAAATGTAAAAACAACATTTTTTAATATCATTATATGATAATCCTAACACTTGGAAGTTGATAAGAGCTTTGAGATTCTAGAGAAGGTCAATTTCGTATCATTTTAACCAATTAACTCAGTTCACTTATTAAGATATATGAATTTATCTAAAAAAACAACCTTAATTCATGGCTAGAAAAAGTCCAAAAATCCAACATTTAAACTTAAAATTGAAAGAAGCAAGCATTCCCTTTCATTTGAAACTTAGAATCAACATATTTATATCCTACAAATATTTAATTTTAATACAATGCGATTATATATCTTATTTCTATTTAAAATGAAAAACGGATACACGAATATAATATTTTTACAAATGTCTAATTAAAATCATATTATTTAATTATATTTAATTCCTCATAAGTGAATTGAGACATTGCACTTGCAATTAATTTTTAAAATCAAATTCATTTATCTGTCACTAAATTTGAATAAATACAGTTTTGACCACCTGAATTTAGTATAGCGATTAAAATACCGTGCTCATTCTCTAAGGGTCAATCCGACATTTCCTACTAAAAAAAATTACAAATAAACACTATTCTAAAAATGAATGAATTTACATTGAATTGGGAAATTTAGAAATTATGAGCAAGACTCGTCTTTCAAAATGGAACATCGACAAATGGGGCAAGTCGTGTTCCTCTTCAACCAATGATGAATGCAAGAATAATGAAAAATGTGATTACACACAGGAAAAATCTGGCAAAGCTCTCCACTTTCAAAATCCTCCAAACAAATTGCACAATCAATGCAATAATTGGCTGCCATTTCCATTTCCATTTCGGGGCTCCCATACCTCACAGGAGCCGCCATAACTTTTCTCTCCAAAACCTCCCTCTTCCTCTCCAAGACCTCCCTCCACACATCTCCACCGTGCCGAGCTTGACGAGATATCAGAATCTCATCTCGGTTGTCCTCTTCCTCGCCTGCTTCGAGGTCGGTGAAGCTCGTCGGACCGACCAGGTATTGACAGATGATGTAGATGAGGATGATGATGGCGAACGAGGCGAGCACGGAGAAGATGACGATGGAGATGAAGATGAGGATGATGATCGAGAACGCGGTGAGGAAGGGGAGGAGGGAAGGAGGAGGGTTGGATTGTGGAACAGCAAGAACCTGAGGAATCATATTGAGAGTCTAATTGCTTTCTGCTTTCCTTAATTGGATCATATTTTGTAATTTCTTTTGTGTGTTTTTAAAGAAATGGAAGTTATGAAGGATAATGTTGGTTTCATCAACAAACCCAACTAAAAGGACTTGTGGGTTTTTTAGTTTTGCCCCTTGCCTAAAATGGAGGCATTTGGTTTGCCCTACATGGCCAAAGGTGGGGTTTGTAGGGCTTTTGGAAGATCCTTTCATGATGTTTACATGATGACTCTAATACCAATATAATACAATATACCGCTCTTAATTTTATGGAAATGTTAGAAAATTAGAGTATTGATATTTTTACAATATACTGTGAAGAATAATAATTTTTCCATGTTAGCCACCATTAAATTTTTGATATCTAGAAGAGACAAATGCATAAAAAGGTATATCATTTCTATTTTTCAAAAGAATAAATAGCTGTTAAATTTTTAGTTATGGTTGGTACGAAGAGTATTGTTCTAATGATAGTATCAACAAACCCAACCTTAGTAATTTGTTGGGTTGTTTGAGGATCCTGCGTCGTCGACGTTGGCCAAACAAGCTAAGGTGGCAGCTAACAATCGTGACGAGAGGTAGATAGTGTCGCTTCCACCAGGACATGACCACGACACCTTGGAGTATTTTGACCTTTAAGAGCAGAGTCAAGTCTCTGATCCAACGTGGATACTTGAAAGAATATGTCAGAGCTGGCAAATATCGAAGTTTCAAGTCAACTTAGGATCATTGAAAACCGAGGCTGACAAGGAAATAAGGTCCCCTAAAGTTCACACGATCTTCAATGATCTTGACCAACTTCCCATTGAAGCAGGAGTTCCCAAAGGCCGAGGCATCGAAGAGGTTGATGAAATGGGTGATTGAGCTCATCGAATATGACATTTAATATATATACGAAGGACAGTTATGAAGGGGCAAGTTGTAGTTGACTTCATTGTCGAGTTGACCACTAGTTAAAACATCTCTCACCTTGATACCAATGTCTTAAAGGACCCCACACTTCACACTAAACCCTCTACGTAAATGAATCCTCCAATGAGAAGGACTGTGGTACCGGCCTCCTGCTTATATCGCCAAAGTGAATCGTTTTGGCATTTCGCTTGATTTTTAGAGCATCAAACAATGAGGCCGAATACGAGGTCGAATACGAGACCCTATTCATCCGCATGATGATGGCAAAGAAGTTCAGGGTTGAATAGTAGATTATGCTTAGAGACTCGCAACTAATAGTCAACCAGGTCACCGACGAATACTGGGCCAAGGACGAGAGTATGGCGACCAACCAAAGGTGAGGAGCATGCTCGACTCATTCAAAAAGTATGAGGTTAGAAAGATTCTCAAGTCACATAACTACAATATGCTTACACTTTAGCTCGATTCACAGCAACATACGAGCCTGAACACTGGCCTAGGGTGTCCTTGTCGAAGTTCTTTTCCAAACGAGGATCTAGAATTAGACGTCAAAGACCTCAAAGGAGCTAACCTAGGCGTTGCGCCCACCTAGATGGACTCCTTAATTAAGTTCCTGAAGACGAAGAGATGCCAAATAACTGAGCTGAGGCATGTCAACAACAATGCCAAGCCACACAATACTTCCTCCACGAAGGGAAGTTGTATAAACGAGGCTACTCACAACCTATGTCATGAGATAAATCACGAAAGGTTGTGTGGCAACCACGCTAGAGCTTGGTCCTTTGTAAATAAAGTCACCAGACAATGATGATAGTTACTAACCAACACTGGACAAAGATTCCAAGAAATTCACCAAGAAGGTATGGATGTTGTCGTGCCAAGATAGTCACTCGAGCCGCTCACAAGCATGATGACCTTTGGTTGTTTACTCAATATGGAATCGACCTCGTAGAGCCTTTGACAACTAGAAAGGATCAGACCAAATTTACTTTGGTAGAAATAGACTACTTCACCAAGTGGGCCAAGGCTAAGGCCCTCGCTACAATTACTGAACAGAAGATTACTAGCATCGTGTGAGTTTGATACATCTTGTTTAGTAGAAAGATGGACATTCTTTGCTCATTATCAAACAATCACACAAGGATAAATCCTAAAATTCTGTCTTTTTTCTAGGTTTGGAAACGTGCAAATTGGTCCCGAGCTAAGCCTAGTTGAAACCAAAATAGCTTTCTTCAAGTTCGTTTTTTATTCCGCCCCCTACCCCAACATAGGGCTTTGGGGACTTGACTTATTCTAACCAAATGATAGTGGCTTAAAACTTAAGCCTATCATGGGTAGCATCTTCCTATACACACTGTTATAGGAATGGATTTCACTTGAAGCATCAGACCAATTATCACCTAGGACTTCCGTGAAATCTGGTAAGTCAATTGATGGCTCTAGACCACCAGCCCGAGCATAGTGAGCCAATTTGGCATCCTGCATACCAAGAGACGTTGGAGCACACCTCGGCTAGTAGGAGAGGTGGAGCTCACACCTCAGCACACTTCGACCACATAGGAAAGGTGGAACCCACCTTAGCCTATCAAGAGGTGGAGCTCACCTTGGCCGCATAATTAAGGATATAGTCTCCACCTTGGTCGGAATGAGGTAGGGGCACATTGGAGTCTCCAAGGTGTACGACATACAAGTATTCAATTGCCACATCTACAAATACAACGTACAATGTTCGAGTATCTGTCAACATGTTTCCTGATGCATGACTAGTGACATGAACCCAAATACAGAATGACTCAACGGTAGGGTTGTCTTCCGAATCCCTTATAAATAGCGGAATTCACAACATACTCAGACATGCAAGATAACGTTAGTTCACTTTCACATGGCCTCAATCTAAATACTAGTTTAAATATCACATTCTACCCTGCACAACATTTCACCTCTGTGCAAATAACTACTTTGGCTCAGTCATCACCGCCTCAAATCTGATGTAACAAGGTTAACTTATGTCAAAATTATGCATCAATAAAAGTGATATTTTTATAATATAATGAGAATAATGATACTTTTCTCCTGCTTACCACCACTAAATTTTTTTAGCGTAGGAGAAAAAAATTTGGGAAAATGTATGCATGTCCTTTCAATTTTCTCAACTCTAATAATTCCTTTAGATTTTTTTTTCCTGGAAAAATAATTGGTTCAATCTCTTTGCAATATTACTTTCATAATATAAAATATGGTTAACCAAGTCAAGGTGAAGAACTACACTAAATAGTTGAAATTTAGTAGTCAGTGTGTTGAACTTTTTTTTACATTCAACCATTGAGCTTTGAATCATCAACCTTAGCCATAGTAATAAATACCTAATTCATTGAACTATACTCAAATTAACTCCATTTTCCAAACAATGTGGTTAAGAATATTAACTAAAACTTCAACACTACAATTGACTCTTTCCATCAAGTAAGCAAAGGTAAATAATGAACTTTGCCACAATATTTAAGAAAATAAGTACGAGAAGTTTTTTTTTTTTTTTTTTACCTTGAGGAATAACAAACAATGTTAAACAAGTAATCAGTTTCAAGTGCAAGAACATAGGTGCCAAAACAACATAGGTGCCAAAACAAGCATAGCTCGGAGGTAATTGACATATATATCCAATCAAGAGGTTGTAAATTCGATCTCCCACCCCAAGTGTTGTACTTAAGGAAAAGAAAAATACAAGAATATAGATGATGTGAGTGTTAAAAAAGGTGGAGGAAAATTCCTTGTATCAGATATGAAGGCATCTTTTTTTTCTTTTTGACATCCAAAAGTTGATCCACCTTCATCTTGATTAGATTCGTTAAATACCATCGATAAAGGAAGATATTTTGCTCCTCAACAATGAGGAGGAACCTTAACCCCCTCATCATTAAATGTTTGACAACTTCTTATTATTTAAAAATACGTATCTCCATTTGCATTTCTCCCTCTTAGTTGTCAAATATTTAATAGTGAAAAAGACAAGGTTTCTCCTTATTACTTGAGAAGCAAAGTATTCTCCTCGATAAAAAGGAAGTCAAAAAATAAAATAATAGCAAAATGCATTGAAAGAAGCAAGATCAAAAGACAAATATGTTTTGATCACTTCATTTGCCTTAAAACGGTCATCATTTTGACACGTTATCACACATTTACACCAATAAGTGGAGAAGAATCTAGAGTTTTTTTCACACTCTTTGGAGAAAGTAGGAGAGAAAGTGAAGAAATTCAAACCCAAAATCAACCACATTAAATATAATTTGAAATCCAACAAAGACTAAGAATAGAGAGGAACTTGATTCCAACAGCAACCATGCCATTTCTGCCACTTTTTTTCTATTCTATTCCATGCAATATAGAATCCAACTTCTTGTCGAAAGCAGGAAAAAGAGGTTGGAAAGAAATGAAAAGAAGAAGAAGAGATAATGTCTTTGCTAGGTTTGATAGTTATTTTTACTTTTTATAAGAAAGTATTCTTATAAAGTCTTATCAACAATTCTTTTAGAATAGCATTCTTCCTACCCCTTTTATGTGAAAAGAAAAGAAAGAAAATAAAACAACCGCGGCCACTTAGTCTATACAAGTTTGAATGGTTGCCCGAAACTTTCACAAAAAGAAAAGCTTTTAATAAAATTCTGCAATTCCAAAATAGACAATTCGGAAAACTTATGAGCTCTCAAAAGCAAAAGTTTGAATTTTGAATTTTGAAATCAGACCATGTCACAAGAACAAACTAAAGTTCCCAAAAATTGTACTGATCTTGATATTCTATTAAGCAGAGAGGAACTTCAACAATCATTTTTATTAGAAACATATTATGAAACTTCAAAAGCATCGGAAGGTGATCTCAGAACATCTTTTTTCAAAGCCACTACAGTTTTCTCAATTTGCAGGGGTATAGTCTCCTTTATCAACAGAAAAATGAAGTTGACATTAGATAAGGTTAGGAAGCCAGACCTGCATGATTCGGATTCTTTTGGACGGTTCGGAGGAAGCCTGTGCTTCTCCCATGCTTATCATCTTGGCCATTCATGGACGATGCCACCGCCATTGCCCTACACTATAAATAGGCAAGCATACTTCAAGACTTGGAGATCATAAGCAAAAAAACTGCATTACAGTTCAAGCTACCTGTTTTCCCTTCTTCTGCAACTTCTTTAGACTCTTCATCATGTCAGACAAGTGCGGCAACTGCGACTGCTCCGACAGCAGCAACTGCGTGTAAGTTTTTTTCCCCCCCATCTAAATTTGCAGCAAATTCATTAGGAGCTTGCCTGTTTCAAGACTATGAATCTTTATGGTTATCTGGAAGATTTCTTTTCTCATCAAGACCTAACAATGTCCACAATTGTCTTAGTATTCAAGTTTGTCAGTGTTCTCCTCGGATGCCCTTTCAGCAACAATATTGGAAATTTCCAATTATGACAGTTTGTTTACTGCTATACAGAAAGAAAGTCAGAAGAGGCAGAGAATTTTACTAGGGGTGGAAATTTTAACCCAAAATATAGTTTGAATTGATTGTTGGATTGGGTGTTTTTTTTTAATTCCTATGAAAAATGATCTGGTGAAAAAATTCATTTCAATCGTGTTGCTGCAGAAGAAGACACATAAAAGTCTATGATCAATGTTTTCCCTTAACATCAACCAATACCTGTAAAACTTAAGTAAAAAACAGCATGTTTCAAGGCATTCTCACTCTTTCTTTTTCTTCCTGTACAACATGACCAAATCAGAGGAATGAAATGTCTGTATATTTAAATTCCTATTGAAGCACTGACATGCTCTATAATGACAGGAAAAAAGGGAACAGCTATGGCGCTGTCATCATGGAGAATGAGAAGAGGTAATTATTTCAACTCATATGCAATATACCTTCTTCAGGCACCCATGAACGAAAGAGAGGCTGGCTCAGTCAATTGCATTTCATTTTGCTTTGTCACCTAATAGATACCTCTAGGCCGAGTTGGCCCCCTCTCTGGTGGCGGCCTACCTTACCTATAAGAACTTTAAAACAACTCACTTTGTGCCCCATATTCATGACACCATCAAACTCAAAAGATGTGAATGCATTGAGAAATACGGGTCAAGAAGAAAAATAGTAAATAAATCACAAAAACAAAAGAATGTGTAGATTTGGGAAAAAAGAGTAGTGCAAAGGCAAAAATTGGCAAAAAGTGTTTTACAGTACCTGACAATTAATCTTTTGATTCTGCAGCCACTTTGACGCCATAGAGATGGACATCCCAGCAGCCGAGCACAATGACAAGTGCACCTGCAACCCCTGCAAGTGCACGGACTGCCACTGCGGCAATTGAACACATCCATCTCTTCTGTCCATCAACACAGTTATATGAAAGTGAGCAATAATGTAGCTGTGTTTGAAAAGTGTCCTTTTATGTTCAACACCTCTGTGCTTAGCTAGAGGTGTGTTATGAATAATGTCTACTTATGTTCACCATCCATAGTCATGTAATGCTGGTCATTTTTGTGGCCATGGTTTAAATCGAAAGTTATACTAGTTACTAGTATACTCCCTCTCCTTCCATTTTCATCGTGCTTCATTTCATCCTTGATCCAAATTGATTTCAAATTTATACAGTGGAAACAATCTCGAAAGACTTCAAAGCTTTAAGAGTCATGTAATACAATAAAATCTACAGCACTATACAAATAAAATTGAACAATTTTTTCAGAATGATATCATGCTTCCGATAGTTTGCACAACTTGGATCAAATATGCAAGATCAAATAGAGTGGTTTTTTAACATGGGATTCTCCGGCATTAACATTCATATACTCAAATTCCAATTGGTCTATTTAGAGTACTTGGTACACAATTGCTTCAAATCACAAACCCAGAATGCATTGTACATCACAGACATCATCTTTATCTTTCTTCTTTTTTCTCAGAACTTGAGAAAAAAGCAGGAAACTACTTGAGCCTTCATGGATTGTTAGCTCAACAACACTTCATTCTTAATGTTAAAAAACGTGCCATTTGGATCTTTATCACAAAAAAAAAAAAAAAAACAAAAACAAAAACAAAAAGTAAATATATGAAAAAGGAAGCTGTTAGCAGATGACACAGAGACAGATATGCCTGAGCGGTATCATCGATTTCTTTTCATTACAAACAGGTGGCCGTATGAACCAAAGTAATGCCACGAAATCAAAGCATAAAGTACCTGGAGTTAAGGAACTCTTAGCATATTTAATGACCTAAGTATCCTCTATCATGGAACGTGGAAACTCTAATAAGTGACCATCTTGTTTTGTACTTCACGACCTCAACAGACACGTACATTTACAGCTTTCCCATTTTTCTATCAGACTTGGACCAACCATTGAGGTTATTTGATTTATAATATCAGTAATGGTATATGCATAGGACGTGATTCGAGGATTTGGTTGATTCATTGGCTTTATTACTCTAAATTTATTGCTACAAGGTCTGAGTTTCAAATCTTCAATCCACCAATTCAACATAAGGTGAGAACCACAAATTTATAACACAAGATATTGATGCAGAATAAGAAAATTAAATGGGTGTGAAAACGAAGAAGAAACAATAAGAACAGAAGGAAGTTAATACTCAAAGGCCATGAGCCTACAAAAATACACAGCAAAATTGTATGTATTGCACTGCAGCTTTGGCTATACCTGCTCCCTCACTTTATTTCTCAATTTTCTCTGTCATCTCTATCCCTCAAGTAATTAAATTGTACACTAGCAGAAAATGAAATCACTCTATTAGCTTTATCAAGTTCAGACATTGAATCCCTCCGCACGAAGACACTTACGATGAGCCTCAATCCATTTTCCACAGGCTTCTTCCCCATGCTCCACAATGCACTCATCTCTTAGCTTCTTAGTCTCAGGACAGGCACAACAAATCCTCTTTTTTGGTTTCCCATCTGTGGTAGACTTGACCACTGCTGACCCTTGGTCAAGTTTGGACTCCGGCAAAGCTAGGGCAGATGAACCGTTTCCAACTGGTAGCCCACCCATGTCACAATTTCTCAGGGGAACGCAGTCTTGAGAACAAGGGAACAAAATCCTGAAAACCGCGAACAGGAAAACATCGAATTAGATCATATAAACTGAATTCCACTCTTCAGTTGTGCTCAAAGCAAGACATCCGATAAGGAAAAAAGAAGTAGAAAGTAGAAACCTTTCCACAATTCAAAAACACCCCAACTGTACCAGAAGAAAATAGAATCACGATATTCGATACAAACCGAATTTCATGAGTAAGAACATGTAAGTGAGAATCAATATTACTCCTTAAAAATGAAAAACTCTTAGAGAAGGCGAAAATTCTCAATACGAAGGGAAGAAGAAGTGGGTACGAAGAGCAAAAAGCAGAGAAAAATTCAAAGGTAACCTTTGAAACACGGAGGCGAAGATCCTCAAAAAGCACAGAGCGGAAGAAAAATGGAGGAATAGAAGTTTATAGACAGCGTCAAAGCAAAGCAATTCAAATAAATTGTAAGAAAAGTAATATTTTTTCTTTTAGAAAAAGGGAATAAAGAAAAAAAAAAGTCAATTAGGGCTCCAAAGCCCGTATGTGTTCTTTTCCAATATGGACTAGGACTTGGAACTACAAACGGGCCCGGGATTCTCCAATTAATTGCATTATGAGATAATATTTTCGATGACTATTTTAGAAACTTATTTATATAAATATCTAAATTTCTATAAATTTAAATTTTTAGATTTGTGTAGGTAGGATTTTAATTTAATTCTGAATTTACCCCTATTCATTGCATTTTCATTTATTAATGGATTTGGATTTTTTGAAATATAAAATTGTTATTTCCATAAATTAATATCACAACCATTTAATAAATGTGGGCCCATAGATATTATCTCAATTCAAATTCCTTGATTCTCTCCTCCAAATCCCTCAAAAAAGATTTTTTTCATCTCTTCTCTATTGTTTCCGATTTCCTTCTTCTTCATTTTTTCTTCCGTTTTTTCTTTCATTTTTCATCTCTCCTCCATTGTTTCCGATTTTCTTCTTCGTTCACTGCCCAACACAACATCCTTGTCGTCTGCTACGGTGCTATGAACACTTTCCCTAAAACATGTAAAATAGTAAAGGCTCATTACAGGGCAAACAATCCAAGCTGAAAGCCAATATGAAGTTCTAAAAGACATGGTATAAAGTATAACATATTGAGTATATAATATATCCGATATAACATAGACTAAACCTTAAGCGATATAAAATTTATCCATATGTATTGATGTAAATCATTAACGGTATATATCCAATATATTTTTAACTTTAAATCATCATCCGTATATATCGAGATACATAAATCTTGAGATATAATATATATCATTATCTAAACACTATATATCACCGTACATACGTTACTCATAACAAACGAATAAAGAAAAATATACTTGTATATACCAATGTAATACCGAAAGTCCTCTATAAACTAGAGATATATTATATATCCTAGTAGATTTTCCATGGAAATTGTTTCACCGATATATATGGAGATACTTTTATGTAGATATATATTATATATCCTAATCAGTATCACTATATATATAAACTCAAATATACACTGTTATAAAGGATAATAGCATATAGCATGGGATAACAGGAACCAGAGAGCAACAGATTCAGTCAAAAAATGAAACCTAATTTAGAATATACAATAAGAACTATATATCTCGATTCTGTGCAAAATTGAAACCTAAATATAGCATAAAATACGGTATAAGTGAACATGACGGACTAGATTGCTCATGCAACGGAGGAAGAAGATGAAATTAGAACTTACAGTGTAATGGGTCGACGTAGCCGCCGGAGACCAAGGAAGCGTGACGATGTTGCCCTCTGAAATGCGACGGAGGCCGCTGGAGATATTTTCTATAAAGAACGGAGAAGCACCCGCCAGAGAAATCTCTTCAGAAACGCGACCAGAAGCTTGAAGATGGAGAAACCTTTTTGTCGCAGCGGTGAAGAAGGAGAAACCAACAAAGATGAAGAGGTTACGAAATCGTGGGTTTCTAAAAATCTCAATTTTTGACATTTGAATTTGCTTGATTTTAGGGACTTCATATATCTTAATAAATATTTACCAATTTCATATTTTATTAATGATTTAATATTGAGATGGATATATTAGTAATTTCTATTATGGGTACTATCTATTTTGGGAATTATGTTAGACAAAAGTGTAAATTCTAGAACTTTCAATCCTTTTATGTAATTAGGTCTCCCAAATAGAACATCTATGTACTAATCCCTTCAATTATTTTCTTGATTTAATTTTGAGGATGAAAACTTTTTTTTTTTAAATGGAAAATTAAAATTGAGTCACATGGACAATAATGAGAGGGAGATCCCTCTTACATAATCCAAAAGCCACATTGTAAAGGAAGGAAGCCAAACATTCTGGTGCGAGGAACATGGTTGAAAGATATGGAGTTGAAAGTTAGGGCATGACTCCTCACTTCCATCAACCAATTTAGCTCATCTTCGAGAGTATCGATTTCTCTTCTAATTAGCTGGATTGTCAGAAGGGAGTTCGATTCAACCAGTAGATGAGAGCAATTCAATGAACTAGTAAATTTTCAAGCCTTCCAATATTCCTCTCATTTCAGTAAAGAGAGACGATAAAGATGAGGGACAAATACCGATTTTACTGTTGTCAAACACCCAAATGAACCACGAAGAATGAAACCTGGCCCCATCGAGGTTTGTCGACAAGCAGCATCGACATTTTAGCTTTAGGTGATTTCCAGATGGAAGCGACCAAGTCTGGTGGTTCTGGTTGAATTGGATTGAATTGGATTGTTGGAGTAAACTAAGGGGAGCAATCGACTTGAGCAAGCAAATAATTCCGAGTGTAAGAACTTATCCATTCACATTTTGTTTCAACATCATTGGGTTCCCATGAATTACATTGTTTCATGCCTTAATATTTGTAAAATAATCAGTAATTTGGCGACTATTTGTAATGTTTTTGTTTTTTATTACTTAGTTTCTTCTTTTCCATTTTTAATCTTTTTATAAATATAAGCGTTTGGTAATTGTCTTCATTTCTCATTTATAAAAAACTTTTATAAAACTGTATAGAAATTCTAAAAACAATAAAATCAAAATTTTTGTTTCTGTTTCCGTTTCCGTTTCCAATTTTTTTCCAAGACATTAATAAAAACATTAGTTTCGAAATAAATTGTTAAAAAAACAAATAAATAGTAAATATTTTGAAATATTTAATTATCCTTTTAACTTTTTTGATTTAAAATTATAGAAATTAGAAATGGTTATCAAACATGTTTCTTTTTTTTCAATTAAAAAAACAAGAAACCAGAATTATATTTTTATTTATTAAAAATTGTTATTATAACTGTTTTGTGTTATTAAAGAAGAAGAAACGAGAAACACTAAGCATGAACATTACATGGTAGGAAATAAAATGAGAATTTAGATGAAAAGCGATTATCTTGTTGTGCCGTGGACGAAGCCATTGCCCTGAAAGTAATTACGGCACGACCATGGTGCTACATCGTATATTTGTCGATCGCTCCCCGTTAACACAACTTCGAATCCAGGCGTGCACTCGTCGAGGTCGAATGGAATCAATAAACATGCTCAGAAGGATTTTCTCTGTGTCTTTTGAAACAAAAACAAGTATTTATTTATATAGAAACAATATGCTATTTTTGGTGGTTTTTAAAAAATAGTAAAATTAAAAATAACATATTCTAATTTTATCAATATTAAAAATAGCTAGAAGACTAAGTCTTGTAAGGACATATTAGTCATTCCCAACAATGCATTAATTCAAATCGTAAAATATTAATGCTTAAGTTTATTTTCTTTCATTGCTCAGAAAATATATTTTTTAAGAACTAGTTAGTCAGTGGATTGTTGGGAATGACTAATATGTCCTTACAAAACTTAGTTTTCTAGCTATTTTTAATATTGATAAAATTAGAATATGCTATTTTTAACTTTACTTTTTTTTTTAAAAACCACCAAAAATAGCATACTGTTTCTATATAAATAAATACTTGTTTTTGTTTCAAAACACACTGAGAAAATCCTTCTGAGCATGTTTATCGATTTCATTCGACCTCAACGAGTGCACGCCTGGATTTGAAGTTGTGTTAACCTAGGGGAGCGATCGGCAAATACACGATGTAGCACCATAGTCGTGCCGTAATTGCTTTCAGGGTAGTGGCTTCATCCACAACACAACAAGATAATCGTTTTTCATCTAAATTCTCATTTTATTTCCTACATACATTAGTAGATTAATTTTTTCTCTCAATTTTAACTTGAAAAATGTGTGACTATATATTATTTAATATGATAAAGGGATAAATTTCGGCCAATTTCGATTAATCGTGAATTGCAACGTGTCTTTTTTATGCCCATTTTATCACATATGTTATATCAAATTTGGTCATATGAAAATTGGGCCAATAATCAAATAAGCATAGATTAACACATGAATTAATAATGGACTTATTATTAAATTTGAATAAGTCTAAATTCACTAAAGAGAGTCGGACCTAACCGGTAATCATTAAAGCCTAAATCCACTAAAACTCGTGGAAAACTTTATAAATAGAGGAATCATCTTTCATTTCAATGGTTTAGAAGTAAGAGAATTCAGATAATATTGTTTTTCGTGGATATAGGATACTAATTGGTAAAGGTTGTCGAGACCCTCCAAAATAATTACTGATTTTACTAAATCTAAGTTGTAGAAGTAGTGAGACCAGGTCGAATCCCAAGACAACCAGTGAAATTAATTTCTCAAAGTTTAAAAAATGGGGGGTTTGTATTTAAATTTTGAAATTAAAAAATAAACTAAAAGGAAAAGGAAAGTCAATCTTACCGAGCTTCCAATCCAAAAGTGTGATTTTCATCCAATTGTAATCTTGATCATAGGCTTTATATAAAAAAATCGATTTCTTGATTCAAGAACTTAGTCTACTTACTCGGAACAGCCGAGTAAGTTTTAATTCTCCTAATTTAATTAATTTAGACCAAGTATCAAAATTAAATCTTATTAATTAATCAACTGGGCACGAAAGCGTTCCATATTAATCAAAGAATAGCATTAAGGATGATGAGAAATGACTAAACCAAAATCAATTAATTTGAGATAGCTGCAAGTTAATTAATTTTGTCCATTTGTTTCCCTAGAGTCTATTATGCCAGTTATGTAAACATGAAAAAGCCATAAATACACACACATAAGCCAACCTCTTGCTACTTATTTCAATAATTCATGACAATTACGGATCACAAACTCATGGATAACAGTAGAATAATTAATATGAATTAAGATGTCAATTTAATTAATATAAACTGTTCATAAATTAATAAGAACAATAAACAAAGAATAATTGAAAAAGAAGAAATCTCTATCTAACTTGAGCCTCTCAAGTTTACAATCGGACTTGAGTCACCCTTGAGTTGGAAGAATTAAAGCCTAGCCACTCCTGGTGCTGGGAGAGAACTTGAATTTTGGAGAAGAGAGCCTTTAGTTGGAACTTGGATCATCGATCTCCCAATAAGACTTCTCTATTTATAGAGATTAACTTTATCCTCTTTTAAAGAGGAATTATCTATAATAAGGAATTCCTAACTAATTGGGAAATATCCTTTTTGAAAGAAAACAAATTAAATAAAAGAGTTTCTAAGGATTATGTTTCCTACTTTGATTATATCTCTTTATTTACAAAATATCCTAAAAATTCATAATTCTCAAATTGAAACTTCCCACCATAATAAGTGTGTCTGTATTTATCGGTTGAACTCTTCCCAATTTGGTGAAGTCCACATTATCCTCTAAAATTGCGTTTTTAAATTATTATTCTTGAATATCTTCAATCTGCCACAAAATTATAAATTATAATTAAATTCAAATATTTAAACATAATAAATTAATAAAATGTAAAATAAATATATAAAATATGGGTGTATTTTTCGTCTTATCACTAATCTCTTGTAACGTCGCAGTGGAATCCAGAAAACCAAGTCACGGTCGGAGATCAATCACGAATGGAAAAATCTCACGATTTGCTGCCTGAATTCTTCAAGTGGTGAAGAATTTTGAGACAATCCAATCTCGGTTCTTTCTCTGTGTTTTTTACAGCAACTCTCACTCTCTCTGTTTTCTGGAGAAAACTCCACGCACAGTATTACTCACACACAGTGAGAGAGAGTGGAGAGATTTAGGGGAGGGGGAGCAGTTACTTAACTGCTTCCTTATTTCATATTCAAATTTGAATTTTGTTTTATTTAATGAATCTTACATCTCACACTCGCACATAATGTACTTTCATTATGGGCGAATCACACAAAAACTATGTTTCATCTTCTTATGGAGCTCTTTTGATGTCTCAAAAATAGGAAACACATTCCAGTTCACCAGCATCAAAAATCATACAAGAAAAACAGGCCATATGACCGTCATACTTTAATTTCGAGAGCGAGTCACTTTACAACTGTTAAGTATGTAAAGTAACTTGAATAAGTGAGTAAAGTCAGTATGAAGTGCCCTAGAGTAATTTAGTCACATTTATCACAACCCAAGATCTCTTTTGAAATATTAATTTCATATATGTGTATTCACAATTATATTACAAAAATATAATTGGTCGACTTGTGAATACACTATAATGTGACACTTGAAATGATCTTCCCTTTCCTAAAAGATTTTCATTCCCAAACAACTGTTTTCTAGGTAGGTTCCATTAGATCGAATCATTCATGACTATTGACAACCTCCCTAAGAAAGCTAACATTGTAATAAAACTTCCAAATTTTAGCTAAAAATATCATAAGGGTACTTGTGGAGATTTCTTAATCTCACGGGTCTCACACAACAAAGAAGTAGAAATAAATTAACTTATGCTACTCTTAGTGGTCAAATTGTGCACACGTGATATGAAACACGTGTTACAGTATTTTACTCTTTGCCATTAGAGCCTATGTCTCAACTAAAGACTGTACAGATGATAGTTTAAATATACTCAATATCTAACTTGAGTCCTCAACTCTACCATAATAATTTATCAACTAATGATAACACGACTTCCATCTGGCATTCAAAGACAATTTAAGGTGAATAATGGGATTTGTCACCTTCGATCATAATATGATCTCTTCTTGATCACATATCAAGGCGATATCTCACTTTAAGCTAGTACTTGCTCTCAAATTTTATTGTCCTACTACAACAATAAAAATGCTTAAAATTATCTCATTTCTAACTGACACGCAAGTCATAGAAGTGATTGCTCGTGTGAGAGAGCCAATCTACTGTACGACATACTTCTCATTAAACGTACTAAACATTTTGTGTGCCTGCATAGTAAAGTACAAAACTTTATTCCATAGTTTAAAATATACAATACAATTTGTTCAGAAATACAAACTTAAAGTCTTCGCAATCCTAAATATTTAATGTGGCTATTAAATACATCTCTAGGAATAGGCTTAGTAAAGGGGTCCGCAACCATGTTGCTCGTTGATATATATTGCACATTTACTTCCTTTGTGCAATCATATCTCTAACAAAATTGTATTTGATATCGATATATTTTGTCTTATAATGATATTTGGGATTCTTCGTGAAAGTTATAGCAGCCTGACTATCACAGTTTACCAATACTGAGTCAGGCGCACTTTCTTTAAATCCCAAATGACTTAAGAATCTCTTAAGCCATACTGCTTCTTGTACCGCCGCTGAAAGTACCACAAATTCAGCTTCCATTATAGACAAGGCTATACAAGTTTGTTTCTTGCTACTCCAAGATATTGCTCCATTGTTGATTGTTCACGTATTGACTCCACTAAATCATGTGACAACTCATCATTTGAGTCACGAGTGGTTTGTGGTTCATCCAATGCACACGTAGTATTTAGATATCTCCCACTTGGATGAGATACTGTTGGTACAGTACTGATTCTATCCCACGATAGATTTGATGAAAGCAAATCATTCTGATTATAATTTTCAAATAGGGATATCTCATCACTGATCTCACCTCTCCTTGAAAAATCAATCTCCAAGAAAGTAGCATCTCGTGATTCAAATTCAGTTACACTCTCACTTTCTTGTTTACTAATGAACACATACCCTTTTGTGTGTTCCGAGTATCTTATAAATATACTCTTTTTATCTCTTGGATCTAATTTCTCATGTGGATGTGATGACTCATGTACATAAGTAGAACAACCTCATGACCTTAGACCACTAAGGTTGGGTATTCTACCAGTCCATAACTCATAGGGTGTGGAAGAAACAGATTTGGAAGGCACGTGATTAAGGATATAAGCAATGGTCAATAGAGCATCACCCCAAAAAGTGATTGGCAATTTTGTATGAGCCATCATTGACCGAACTATTTCAAGAAGACTTCTATTTCTTCTTTCAGCTACTCCATTCTGTTGTAGTGTTCGAGGAGTAATTAGCTGCCTTACTATACCTTTTTCGTCACATAGCTGTCTAAACTGATTAGACAGATATTCATGCCCTCGGTCAATTCTTAAGGCCTTAACCTTTTTATCTAATTGATTTTCCACTAAGTTTACAAATTTTCTAAAACATTATAATGCTTCAGACTTGTGGGAAATCAAATAAACTTGACCATGATAAAATATTCACTTCCATGTCGAGCCTTTATACTCATAAGTCCACAAATACCATAATGAATTAATTGCAATGGAGTTTCAGCCCTAATTCCCTTACCAAATGGTTTTCTTGTCATTTTTCCCGCTAGACAACTTTCACATAAAGGTAATTCTATTTTGTCAAATTGACCTAATAAACCTTCCCTAGTCAGTCTAATCATTTTATGTTGACCTATATGACCTAATCTAGCATGCCACATAGTCATGACAACATTAACATCAACAGATGACGTTATAAGGGAAAAACTTGCAGAATTGTAAGATATCGTTTCAGCAACATCAAATATAATAAAACCATTGAAAATAAAACCACAACCATAATGTATGTTGTTCAAATATATAGTTAACGAGTTTCCACTCATAGTAAAAGTGTAACCAAGTTTGAGAAAGACAGTAACAGAAAAGTAAATTTCGCCGAATATCAGGCGTATACAACACATCATGTAGAAGTTGAGTGCGTCCATTCCTCATGTTTAACTTGTAGGAACCAATGCCCTTTTACAGGCACACGGGCATTGTTTCCTACATACAGCCACCTAGCTCCTGATGGAATTCGACGAAATTCCACATACACCCCACGATCTTTAGCTACGTGGTCGGTTGCTCCTGAGTCTACAGCCCACAAAGGATGAGAGTCAGTCAATAAGACAGAGCTAGAAACACAACTTTTAGAAGTAAAAGAACAAATCTTAAACATTTTGAAAGTTTGTACCTTATTGGGTTCAGTACACTCACAAGCATAATGGCCGTTTTGGTGACAATTGTGACACTTGATATTTACTTTCTTGTTTTTAGGACGAACCATGGGACGCTTCCCCTTACCCTTGTCATTCTGACCTTGCTTGGGTTTCTTATTCTTGTGATCCCCTTTCCCTTTAAAACCTCCCTGATGTTTACGCTTGTGCCTTTTGTTCTCATGTGAGCTAGGGCCAGCCACATAGGCTTCAGTGTTGTAAGGCCCTGTTGCCTCTATACGGTCTTCTTCCAGTTCAAGATGACGTGAAACATCAGTAAGAGTTAAAATTCTCTCATTATGGGTAAGATGCACCTTCATGTGTTCCCAATTTTGGGAAAGAGATCGAATAGCAGCTTGAACTTGTTGTTCATCAGTTAGGACATGACCAGCTTCTTTCAGCTCACTAATCATATTAGACATCTCTCTCATGTGTTGTCTCATATTATGATTAGGACGTTTTTTATAAGTATCAAACTTAATAGTAAGTTGCCTAACTTTAGTGACAGAGGTCCCACCAAATATCAACTTTAACGCATCCCACATGTTCTGGATAAGGTCATAAGAGCGAGACTCACGCATAACATCGTAGTCCATGCTGCTCAGCAATTTATGCAAGCAAGTGAGTTTTTTTCTTCCAAACTTCATAAGCCTCTTTGTCCCTCCTATGTTGAGCATTATTGCCTTCTTCAGGCTCAGTCAACACATTGCTTAACACTTCTAGAGTCTCTTGCTCTTCCAGTACATATTGGGTTTTCATGGCTCAAATCTCATAATTATCCTCATTAAGCTTCTCCCCTTTCTTCAATTCAACAATTATATTTTTTGAAGCAGATGTCATATTTTCAGAGTCTACATGTCATATTAGCACATATATCAATTCACATGCATAACACACTACCCCTTAATATTTTACGAATTTCAAATAAATTTTATCATAATTATTTTGTTCAACACCGAGTCGAAATTTCACTAAGTTTCCAAATCATCGTCAATGTTTGAACCAAATAATTATAGACAAACTTATCACATTGTAAAATAAACAAAGATTTTACCAAAAAGTTACGAGAATAATGAAACACAATCATCATTCATAGCTCATAGTAAAATTAAACCCCGAAAGTGGGCACAATTTTCATTTAGTATATATGTCAACAACTATATATATACACAAACATGTACATGAAAACTTTTACAATTGCACCCGACGAACAGGAAATGAATTTTTAAAAATTTCATAAAGAACTGTTGGAATTTTGTGGTTGCAAACAACCACTCCATGTTTGTTTCGATTTAGACAGATCATTTCTCCATAGACTGAGGCTTCTGCCTTTCCAAAGCAGCTTGTATATTGAGCTCATGGACAAAAGCTTTAGTCAGTATCTTGTAAAGGTCATCTCCACTGTGTCGACTCCAGACATTATCTAAGAAGGTCTCGAGGCATTGGAGAGGTAGGAGTGATCTTAAGACACTCAATCTTTGATCATCTAGTAGTAAACGTCCTTCCCAAATAATCATTTGAAGCTGATTATTAACTTGGTTTATATACTGGACTAAGTATATTAAATCCAATTCGTGACCCAGTTCAAAATTTATAAGGGATAAGTCTTCTATCATCTTATTCACTATAGACCTCCTAACTTTTGTCCTAGGGACCTTTGGTGCCTTTATCATCCTTGCCATATTTTCTGTAAAGACAAAATCACCAAGGAAACAAAATAAAAAAATATTGTTTTTTAGCCAATAAAACATAATAACTTGAAACAATTACGTGATTTGCAAAGGTGGTAGGGGGCATATTTTTTAAGTTATAGGTCAAGGGTTCAAACCCGGAATAAACCTAATTGAACCAGATCGAGTCTTTTTGAAAACAGGAATTAGAAGACTAAACTGGTTACCAACAAGTTCGATTTTCTATTTTTGAAAAAAAAAAACAGTTATCAAACATTTTGTTTGTTTTATAAAACCGGAAAACAAAAAAATAAATAGCATAACTAGAAATCATTATAAAGAAAAAGGTCAAAGGAGAATGTGCAGTGTGCACCCACCCATCCTCGCCCCGTTTATTATTTTTATTATATATATAACTTTTGATTTTTCCTCCTGCCCCTTTTTAATTGAATTTAATTATTCTAATAATTAAAAGAAAACTATATCATGATTAATGAATTACAATTTTGCCAAAGTTGAAACTCTTACCTATAGTTACGAAAGAGGTAGATGTCGATAAAAATATCGATAGATATGATGTCGATGGATATTTATAGAAAGTTATAAAAAGAAAAAAACTCTAAAAATTATGCAATTTACTCAAACTAAAATTTATTAATATCAATATTATATCCATATTTTTATTTTTTATATTTTGACTTTTCTTTTCTGACTCACTGTCACAATCACAAGTCACGAAATGAAAATGGTAAAACTTAGATATTTATCAGTAATTGAGCTACAGTGAAGTCGTCATTAATATCTTACTCACCGCTATTAAAAAGAAAAATTGAAGTTGAAACTGAAACTGAAATCGCAAGGAGGATTTTGATATTATTGTCGAAGGTCTTTTTCTGATTTTCCTTTAAATTTTCTTAGTGAAAGTGAATTGTAATATATATTTGTATCCACCCATTTTGCCTCATCATCCTGAGACAGCCCAACAAGCCTATCAACTTTGCACTTTGGCAATATATATCAATTTAACAAAAGGAAATTTTGTATTCACATCAATCATTCAAGGCCACATAAGGAGTCCAAATCAAAAGCATTGCTTCCAAGCTAACAACATATTTGAAGTCTCAAGGTACTGTGTTCTTCCCAAGTTCCCGCAAATGTTAGGCCTAGCTCACGTATAGTTCGAGTAATTTTATTCGACAAATGCTCCCATTTGAAAATTAATAGAATGTTTTACCATTCTAGATAAATATAGTTACCATAATTTGAATCTTTAACTTCAAAGTCAGTCGTCCTTTTGACCAATGAACCGAACTTGTGGAGGAAAGCGTTATAGTACAGTCAGCCAAAAAAAAAAAAACATATTGTCTTTTACCCACCAAAAGGGATTTTGGATGCTCCTTTTCCTGCAATAAATGAAGTAAACAGAAAAGACTCAAGGTTAGATAGGTTGCAGGCCATTGACATGATAAGACAGAGCAATGGGATGAGAAGCATTCAAAATGTGGACTTGTAGCCTTGTTCATATTGTTAGTTCTTTTTTTTATATATATATATCCGTAAGTGTCTCGGTCAGTTGTACGCATCTCGATTATTTTCACGGGATAACTATCTTTCCCTACTACATTTGGTTACCAAGATATATAAATTAAGTCATCCATGATGGGACTCAAATATTTTAACCCAATCATCAAACAAGTTAGGATCCTTTGCAAACGACCAGAACCCGATTCAGGTCCCTACATCTCCTAAAATATGACCGTACTATGTAACTTCTTGAGATGCTTTCGAAATTGAAAGTTGTCTCTATTAACCAAATACGAGTCTTTTCAACATATTTTATCAATACTTACATGCTACCGAGAAAATTTTATTCACTCAACCTAGAATTGCTCTATGCCAAAAACAATTCTTATTTTCTTCTTCTTTGTGTGTGTAAGATTCACTATAAAGTTTCTAATGGGTGAGCTACCAAAGAAGTTTTGCACCCTGCTGATAAGATTCACTGTAGAGTTGAGCTTTCCTTAACTTTGCTAATTTTATCGAAATCGCTCTCATTTCAATGTGGTATCAATTTATTCATGTATCCTTTCACCTCAAAGAATATTATCATGAGCTGCTTATTCTTCCTGATTCCCCTAATGCAGCAGCAACTGTTCCCTATTTTCTTTAGGCCCAGGTGCCACATTCATGGTCCAAAATGCCATTTTGGCATGGAGTTAAACTTTGGTTCTATCAATAAAGGAAGGAAAAATGCATATTCTTGCAGAAGATAAGCCAGCATCAGCAGTGAGTGTGTTATGCATCAGACGCAGAACATAAAGCAGATTTACGCTTAATCTGGTCAATGGAAACCAATCAAACCAATCTTATATTTATATCTACTTCCCACCCCCCTATTCAGAGCACAAATTGTAGCTTAAATCAGTAAGGAAACTGTATCAATTTCTATCAAACTTGTCATAATCAAGAAGCAAAGGAGTCATAATTGACAAATTTAAACAATAATGCCAGGTGAAAGAAAGTAGCACCTGAAGTTAATCATACTTTTCTCTCCATGAATACACAAGAAAGAAAACCCATGACAATGCCAATGTGATATCCCCGACGACCTGCCGAGGCCAATCTCGAGCGAGATCCTCGAGCTTCCTTTCAAAGTAAACTCTCCATATGGCCATGGCTAGGTGAAGCAACACGCACCCTTTGGCAAAAAAGGTTTGGAACTCTCTGTCTTTGACAAAAGCCACCATGAACAAAAGGAATCCAACAGTAAAGAGAAGCAAACCAGAGAAGGAATCAGATGTTTGTATCAGAAGCTGATCATGGGGGCTAGATCCCTGCAACTTAATAGCAGTCTCAGAGCCATGGCCAAACACAAACACCTCGTGGGAGTAAAACATCATCAAGGCCCCACAAGTTAGAGCAATCAGAGAATGAAGCATACAGATCAACAGAAACCCAGATGATCCCATTGATTTGATCTTCACCTGGTCAAGAAGAATTTCCCTCTTAACAGATTTGAAGTCTACGTAATATTGCAAACCAAATACAAGAGAGGAACAGCAATGGAGTCTCTTGAAGAAGTAAATCTCTAGGGCAAAACATACAAACCCAGCAATCAAAATTCCTCCGCCCCTGATCCAATGTACGAGTTGACAAGGAGAGGATGATGATCACGATCTGCCAAAAACCCTAAACCTCGGTCCCAAAGCAAAAATCCCAAATCAAACAAGCCCTCATTCCACGCCACAAACCAAATATCAGTAGAGATCTCCAGCACCAACGAATCAGAAGGTTCCACAAATTCCAGAATCTGGATTCGACGATACGAAAAAACAAAAATGAGAAACAACCCTCAATTCCGATCGATTCCTAAAGCCGACGCATTCGATCGAACCCAAGAGAAGAGCTGAAAAATCAGAGGGAGAAGCAAGAGAAGCAATCGGGAATGGAGATTAATGGAGGGCAATTGCAATTCCATGAGGAATGTTCTGAATTTAAGGGATTGAGATTTGCAGAGATGGGTGGGAGAGCAGGGGATATGCTTAACTGGCATAGAGATTGCTGCTTCCAGTCGCCATCTCCATTCCCATACCTTCTGCTTCTCATGCGGAAAACGCCACGCTCTGGCTCTTCAGCCAATTCCCTTGATTGTGGTGCTGCAGACCCAGTTGGCATCAATGGGTCAAATTCAATTTCCAAAAATTCCATCCGCCATTCGCCATGATTTTGGAGAAGCTGATGGAAGCTTTAATCGATTTCAGTTAAACAGAGTCATTAATAACAACAATGAAGCTCATTGTGTGGTAAATAATAAATAAATTTAAGTTTTTAGTTAAGATTTAAGGTAAATTACCAATTTAATCCATCATTATGTTATTTTGTACTCAAATTTAAAAAATTTCAATCAAACTTTTGATTTTGATTCACAATCTCACCTTGAGTATTATATCTTCATTCTTATATATGTGATGTATTATTTTTTAAATAGTTATTTTGATTATAATAAATCTCTACTATTAAGAGGATTATTTAGACAAATATTATTATATTAATAAAAGAAAAATACTTCAACTGTCCTAACCATCATTCAAAAATTGATAACTTATTATTTTTAAAAAATAATATTTAGTATCGCATTCCTCTCTCTTAATTATTAAACTTTTAAAGTGGTGAGAATAAGATTCTACTCACTTGCAAGTATTTTCCTTAATTAAATTCTACTAATAAGATTATTTAAATATTGAGTAGAATCAACCTTATGATATTAATAAAATTATAATTATAAAGTAATTTAGTTACTTTTATTCTAAATCAAATTATCTATTTTTTTAGTAAAGAATAGAGGTGGAGTTTGTATGTTATTTCATTATCAAATAAATTAAAAGAAAATGTATTATAGTTCAATTAAGGTTAAATAAAAAATATAAAGTTTTATTTGATTCTTTAAATTTTATAATTGTTTAATTCTAGCCATTTTATTATAAACCATTGTGTTTTGATTCTTAAACTTGGATAAATAATCAATTTTGGATCTTGTGGTTAAGGGATTTTTTTTTATCACATTCAACATAATTTTTAGCAAATATGTGACTTGTAAGTATTGTAAATTCAAATAATGCCAATTAAGTTTTTTTTATTATTCAAATAAATAATTAGCAAATCCTAATTAATAAGATTAAAAGAAGACAAGGAAGGGAAAAAAAAGGCCTATTGAAGATCCCATTCCAAACCTGTTGATGCAAGGATATGCACAACAGTGTATTTCAGATTGCAGCTCGAACTCGGCCTCCGGACCGATCTGAATACTTGGGCGGACCTGCACAAAAAGGTGAGC